>JAVCKT010003109.1:0-14673 GCA_032273925.1 Rhynchotus rufescens | reverse complement strand
CCAGCTCACTTAGTCTCTCCTCATACAAGAGATGCTCCAGTCCCTTAATCATCTTTGTTGCCCTCCACTGGACCCTCTCTAGAAGCTCAGTGTCCCTCATATACTGGGGAGCCCAGAACTGCCCCCAATACTCCAGGTGTGGAGGTGCACAGATCTAGGTGTGTATCTTCAGGAAAATGTCTGACTTGCAAATAAAGTCCTCCCAAAGGTCCCACATCCTTGTAATTGCAACTAAAGCAGTCCAGAAATACTATGGGACTCCCTCAGTTCGGAAGCTGTAAAGACTGAGCTCTAAAACAGACAGAGATATAGAGAGAAGAGTTAAGCATTGTCTTCTCGTGTTGACCCATATTCTTGCAGTTCCCAGGCTTGTTGAAATTCTGGTGCAGAAACACAAACGACAAATGCAATTTTCAAGCTATTTTGTATAAGCTTTCTGAAATTTGTCTGTCGGAAAACATGGCATGAATATAAAGTTCAGCCACTTGCTTCTGCTTGTTGACTGAATTTTTAACTGAATTTCCAGGGCTGAAAGGAACAACGGTGCTACCTACGTAGGTCCTCCTGAGGCAACTCTCTTCAACCACTCGTCGCTTGTAAACAGATGGAAGATGCTGACACCAAGTGCGCAGGACAAGCACCTCTCATTAAGTCCTGAATAAAATGTGGAACACTAAAAAAAAGCAACTTTTTTCATTCCAACTGCATACAAATATTCAAAATACAAAAGCCCGTGCAAGCACAACATAAGCATTTCTTTTCCTGGCTGGCTTCAGCAAGGCCAGTCTAACACATCTCAAAGTGACCAGTCCTGGAGTGGACCCTTCATTTTCTGAGCAAATCTCAAAAGAAGGTATCTCCGCAGTGGGATATTGAAAAAAAAAATCACTTTCCATTTTGCAAATACTAGCTTAATCTTCACATATTGCCACCAAACCGGCAGCCACCCCTGCTCTCTGTGGGAGCCTGGGTTAGGGGCACTCTGGGGTGGAGCGACACATTCAACCCACGCACAGGAGAAGCCCGTTCCCTTCCAAGTATTATTCCTGTGGCCTAGAATCAGTTGTGTGCTACTGCCACAATCTGGGAAAGCAAACTTTAGGAATACTTTGCATAGTACCTTATAGGATCTCTTATTGCTTTTCTTTTTCTTTTTTTAAATCACAGCCATAAAATTGTGCATCATACATGTTTTATTTCCATTCAAACCCAGCACCAGGCACAAGAACGTATTTCTACGCTACAGGTACTTCTGCAGAAATCTGCGGGTAGTTTAATTTAAAAGCCATGGACAGCAACCTAAAGCAGTTTTTGACCATGCAAAATGTTTTATAAATAGTTCCATGTGCACCGTTCATCTGGAGTCTCACTAGAGACGAATAATGACCTTGTATTTCATTCTCATTTACTCTGAATTAGCCAAACCTTCTGCTTTTAATTACATACTTAATACACCTGGCACGGTCTAATTACAGAAAACAAAACATCATTTAAACAAAAGGTGACCTTGAACTCGGTCTACCAAAATACCAGTTAACTTGAAGTTTTCAGTTTTTAACGAACTGCCAAGACATGCAATAGCAATTTTCCAAATGTGATCATTCGCCTTTAGAGCAACAGACTTACTGCATTAGGAAACATCTGTACACACTCTTTATGGCTTTCTTCATTATTAATGAAAATCCCTTTTAGATTTCAATAGTGCTATAAACAGTTCTATAGGTAAACACCAAGTTCACACTACTGATATTTTTAATGCATTGGACTATATTAAAGCTAGATTTGACAAGCAGCAGCCTGTGGAACTGAAGTGGGTTTTTGCAGAAATGAGTTAGTCTTGTGTAAGAATCAAAATTCGGAAGAAGGGAACATGGAGGTGCAGCAGGGAGCACAGCAGCAAGAGACCCCAAAGGGCACTGAGGGAAGAAACCAAGGCAGTTAAGCACTGACCCTACTGCTCAACTGCAGTTCCTCACAGGCTTCAGCTGGAGAACGTGCTCCAATTCCTTCCAGAATTGTGCTGAAGATTTGGTCAACAATTTGTTTTTTGAAGAACGCTACAATAAAGCAGTGAATGGTCTTTACATATTTGATAGAGGTTGATGGAGATACATACTTCCATATTTGATAGAGGTTTTTCACTCCTATTTGCGACTGAGGAAGGCTGAGACATTAGGCACCACACACTTAATAAAGCACCGGGGATTTAAAATCAACAGAACGTAATGCCTGCATAAAATTCAATGAGGCCTAAAATTTCTGTAATGTAAACACCCCGCGTATCATTTTACGCTATGTACTTTCTTGACATTGAAAATTCATCTTGCTATAGCATTAATTTAAGTATATTTTTGATTCAGAAACTTCTAGTTGTTTCCTTGCATGCCTGACTTGGGTCGTCACCACAGACTCAGCCCTTCCCCTTCACATGTGAGGGCAGCCCAAGCACAGCCCCTGTGAGGCTGCTGCTGCCAACAACTGTGGTAAGGAAAGACAGGAATGAAATTTAAATACACTCAGGAAAGATCTACCAAACTACAGGCTAATTCATACAGAGCTGGCTTTACAAACATGTATTTTCAGATTTTTTTCCTAACCTCTGCATCACTGGGAACTGTATGCGCCAAAACAGAATACTCCAATACACAAGCAGGAGAGAAGCTGCGTATTACAAGTCTTGACAGCCATGTGCAATTTACTATTGGATACATCCAATGTTTTAAACTTAGCTGATAGGAAAGCTGGACATACAGTTTTCCCTGTGTAGCAGGTTGGAAGGGCTAGATGTTGATTGAGAAAAAGAAAATCTTACTGCCGTAGCAGACCATACAAATTTGTATGAAAGCAGCCCATACAGCTAAGCTGATCTATTCCACGTTGGTCTGACTCTTGACAAACACCCATCATTTCACTTATCTGTCTGGGAAAGAAAATAGGAAAATAATGCTTGTCTAAAGGAGAAGAGCACATAACCTTTTAATGGCCAACAGAGAGAATTACGTATGTGCACGCAAAAAGAAAGGAAGTGGTAGGCAAAGCTCTACAAGGATATATGTAAATCATATATGCAATTTACTAATAGATGTTGATTAAATAATGCCATACCTATCACCTTTAATCCGAGCTGCAGTGCCTGAACCAAGGCCTCGTTGCCTGGTGCTTTCAACCTGCCCAGCTCAACCAAGGGGATGGTGGTAACACACAGCAGATCATCTGAACGGGAAGATGAGGCAAACGGGAGCAAGGAGAGTTTAAGCTCTGCAGGAGAGCAGAAGGCAGGACATCCCCATCTGATCTGCCAGGAGCTGAAGATGGCATCAGAGTAGGGCCACTTCCCATCTCCGTGCCACCGTTTTCCTCGTGGTCACAACATTTATTCAGTTTTTGCTTTATTTTTTTGCTTTTATTATTTAAAAGGGCCCTGAACAAACATCCAAGCCTGATGCTTGGATGTTTGGACTGCTTGCTGCTGTCTCTCAACCAAGAGGTCTCTACGATTACATCCCTGGAATTACATCACTTCAGCTATAGAAGAAAAGTATTTCCTTACCATGGACCTTTCCATGGTCCACACACACAAATCTGCTTTCACTGAATCATGCAAGCAACTCGCACGAACACCTTTCTCGTCGTTTGCCTTCATCCCTGCTTACTCAATATTTTCAATATTGTCCTACTCTGCCAACCTCTTGAAGCCACCTTGTCAAGAAGAACAAGTTTTCAGAAGGCTTCAAGGCATTTCTGCTCAACTTATGAAGTTGTTTTACTCATTTAACACTTGCAGAAACTCCTATCTGAATTTATTATGCAGGTTTTTTTTTTGCTAAAATAAGGAAGACAATTCCCCCCTAAAAGCCACAATATTTGAGCCTTGTAATTGTCATCTGTTTTACAAAAATGGTGTGATTTATACACCGTGAAAGATCGTTTGTCATAGGTTCAAACAGTGCTTCATTCCCTTAAGATTGGGGTTAGCTATGCTGGTTTGAAAAGAATTCTAACTGTCAAATAATGCTAGTGACATAAAAATAACCTAGAGCAAAGGAGCGGGCTCCATTATCAGAGAGGAAACACCAGAAATAGGGATAAAAAATAAGCTAGAGAAAAAGTCATGAGGCAACAGGAGACAATCCAGCCTTAAATACACCTAAACTCTCCTGAACTCTGAGCTGAACGGCACAGAAAGTTTAAATGCAGTTTATCTGCATGAATCATTAATCACTAACTATTCACTGTAAACAATACTATTCTTTAGTAAAGAATCTAACAGAAGAGGGGAAAAATCTCCATTTCCCAAGCACAACACAGGTAAAAGAATCTTGTGCAATCCACACAAACTGAAGTTAATCTTTTCAACTGTTTAAAATACGGGCAATCATTTCTCCAGCTACAACTAAAGTACAACAAACATAGTTCAAAGAGATTGCATCTACAGGGAAAATCAGAACACAGTCCTAAACACTGTGTTCCTTAAGTCCTAAAGCACCTTAACATACAAACCCATCAGAATAGGATCTCAAATATTTCAGAGACTTATGTTGGCATTCATATTATGTCTTATATTGGCATTCATATTTCTAGTACTGACGTGCATTAACCTTTGTTAATATACTGTTTGGCATAAAAGAGTTTCCTCTTTCAAGTCGATAATACCAACAAAAAAAACACATCGCAACATAGTCGGAGTAGATCATTTACTCTTAAAAAATCCTCCTACAAATTACTGGACTATATGAATGAGGTACAGAGCTGGAAGACTGAGGCTACTTTTACACTTTCTACACTACACAGCTATTAAAACAGCCCTAGCAGCAACCTGGAACATCAATTTCTTCAAGTCTACCAATTCATCTTCCTTCTGCAGAGCCATTAATTAATTTATCCAACCCCTTGAAAGCAGTTCATACATAAAACAGAGTATTTTTTAACTTGCCAGTGCCTTGCCCAGAGCCTGTAGTGAAGGCTTTGCTCTCTCATAGCTGCTCTCTATCCAAGCCAAGCAGAGCGGCCGAGCACGCGGTTCCTGCAGCGAGCGCCTCTCCTCCCTCGGCTCCGCTGCTCCAAGGGCTCGCGAGGCAGCTCCCGTGCTGCTTCCCGGGCCTCTGCTCCACACCAGCGATGGCTCCTTGTAGGCTCAGACTAGTGGCCTGCTGGCTGATGACCTGTTCCTGGAGGACTCACCATTCCCACCTGCACTGAAGCACTGAAATGCAGGGGAACCCATCCCGTTCGTGGCTGCTATGGACAACTTGGTTGTGCTCCAGGGACCTTTGGAGCAGAAAGCGAACCCACCACCCTAAATCTTCATTGGGATTGTGGGCTGGGTATTTACACCCTCATACGTGTCTCATTTTATCTCTATAATATATTCTCCCTAAAATAGATACGTAAGGGAAGATTTAATAACCTATATAACTCGAGTACGTTGTTTTTCCTTGGAGGAATAAAAACTGCTGAAGATTGTTCAAAGAGCTATAACTAGGCATAACATCATAAAATTTTAAACTGAACATAGAAAAAAAATATTTTTTAGCAGTCAGATCTATAAAACTGTGAGACAGTCCCCCAAGGAAAGTGACTGAAGTAACTTCAATTCTGTCATGTTAAACTAGTCTGGAGAAAGCATTCAGATTGTCGGAATAATATACCTGAGTAGGGATGCAGAAAAGATCATTTAATGAGCCATTTTTTTCCTCCACCATTTTTTAGATTAGAAATGGCTTGGAAGAACTACCTTTTTAAATAAAAATAACATAGTAGTAGATATTAAAAGAAAGTGTTGGAACGATTCCTTAATTGCTAACCTACTTTGAGATGACTTTCACCTGTATTCATATTTTAATTATGCTGTTAACACACCCCAAGTATGAGGCCCAAAAACCATCAGAAGAAAAACGGTAATGTTCTGATTCTTTTGAGTTCTAACTCAAATGATATTTGTCGTGGATTTGTTTGGTTTTGTGGCTCAACTGGGATTCATTTAAACATAAGGGAAAAGCAGAACTCAAGTTTTTCTGAAGTCAACATCTTGAAAGGTCAGGAAAGTTTCACGACAGTCTATACAAGTCACCTTTTACACCCTTCTCAATAAAACATTTATTTCTAATGATTTCAGACCTATCCAATAATTTCCATAACGCTGCCTCCCAACAACTTGGAAAGTCAATATTATCCAGAGAGTTTAAGAAAGCACAGAAGTGCTACGGTCGGAAAGTGGGGTTCCTCAAGCAGCCACGTGTTCAGGTACGACAGATCTTCAGGGAATCCTGCTGCTCCCAATCTCTTGGCAGACCCAAGTTTCCTTCAAACACGGTGTCCTCGAGGTAAATCTGCCTGCCTACAATTCAGTAGTGAATGCAAACTGCTGCTGAGCCCCTGCAGATTTTCCCCACATAATTGCCTCAGTTTTTCTTGTTTATGGCACCTGTCAAACTACTAGACACTGGGCAGGAAACACGCAGAAAAAGGATTCCTGAGAATAAAGGGCTGACTTTCTAAACATAATCGTAAATCAAAATTGTAAACAGCAACTCAGACCTAACACAGGTGTGCCAACACCATGTTAAATCAGAGATTTAAACCTGGAATTTGTATGGAAAAGGGATGGGCAAGTCAGTGAGCTCCCAGATGGGCAAAGCTAGAGATAGTGCCTATCTCATGCAGAGCAGAAATCTCAAGTATTTGACAGGCACAAATTACAAGTGACAAATCTAACTACATCAGAATTAATCTTAAGCAGCTTTTCACCCCATTCAAGGAAAGTTGATAAATAAATCACAATTGCCACAGAATCTATTAAAAATATACAGCGGACATAAATGGTACTTGCTGTTTAACTTATGTTACATCTGAGATTAATGTCAATAAAAAAACCAGTCCATTTATTAACTGCTATCACACAATTTTATACTCAGCACTCCTATTAATGAAAAAAGAGGAAAGGAGACACAGTGAGATGAATGCGTCTGTATAAAAATTATTTTAAAAAACCTAAACTTTTCTAAGAATAGTATTTAAAATAAGGGTTGCTGTAATTAACATCAATCTTAAAAAGGAAGCTGGAAAAAAATTTTGACACAGACTAGTAATTTCCTTTATAAATAATGGCTAAGCTGTACATTATTGGTATTTTAATTTCTGCATTGTAAGATACAAAGCAAGTTAAAATAGAAGACAAAACATGCTTCTTCCTAAGCATGTGGTAATGAATAGAAAATACTATTTTTGCTAAAAGGATGAGAACAATGAAGAACTGAACAGGTAGTCAAAAGCTCGCAGAGATGATCCACAAGGGAACATGAAGACAACACTACATCTCAGTTAAAAATAAAAATCCTTAATCCAGTCAGAAAGCTCCCATTTTAGGTGTTGGGAAGTATCCTAGAAGATCATGAAAACTCTTCCAAGAGATAGGTAGCCTTCTGCCTAAATTGCTCCTATTTTTGCTTTGAAACAATGAATAATTTAGAAGGGACCAACCCACCACTTCCTCATCAACATAGGATGAGAACAAAGTTGACCACCACTCACAGAAACCAGGGCTATCTATGCCGATACGGAAAACGTCCCAACATTTTTTGATAAGAATGTTTCCAGAGGATCAGCACTGGAATATTTTAACATCAGGAGACATTCAACAGCCTGGCTTAACACTCCCAGAATCAGGCAGTGAACGTCCAATAACAAGAAGGCTGAATCCCAAAACTCATGGTCATCACTGAGAGGTAGAAGAGATTCTGGAAAAATCGCCTCCAAGAAACTAGGGAAACTTTATTTCTTTTGATTATTCACAATGCTTGACAGTTGGGATAAAGATAAAAAGGAACAAAAAGCATGACAAGACGCCTCAGAACCTTCCTATTCCTTCTGCCGTTAACACTACCCTCAACAAGGCACCAAGTGAAATGATGAAAAAAAAAATCAATTTCTTCAGTTACAACTGCCCTTTGGGCTGTATCTGTAGGAAGCACGAGCCTTTCTGATAACTTCAGCAGCTAGAAGGCTTCTTACACATTTACCATTTTAGCAATCACTTGGCTGTTCCAAAGTATGAAGACCCTTGCGAGGTAGCTCTGACTCGACTACTTCCCGCAACGTCCTCGGGCACCGCGGGTGCTCCCGTGGTGCAGGTCACCTCCCCAGACACTGCAGAGAAGGCTGCTCGCTTGAAGGACGAGGAATTTGGAAACAGCACTTCTTGATGTATCATCTGGGGCAGTTTGAGGACAGTTCTGTAAAAAGACGCTGAAAGCAGCTGGGTAGATGCTCTGTCTCTGGCAAGTGTGAGCGGCTATGTGAAAACTCACTGAAGTGAATCTTAACTGTAAGACATATGGTGCTTGTTCCTTAGATGACTGAGGGGGGATTAGATCTGGCATTCCTGCCAGGAAAGGAAGCATCTGCAGTAATGCTTCTTCGTTACTAAACTATGACAATGTTACAGAAGTGTCCTGCCAGGAAAAGATAAAGATGAACCGACATGGACTATGAAACTGTTACTGCACCTTAAAGTCAAGGTCCTACCTGAAATTCTAGCTAAGAAAGAGAGACTGCTGAAATAAGTCTCACTGGGAAGCAAGAGCTTAGTTATATTTAAAGGCTAAGACTTTTCACTTCACTTTTCATTACACAAGACAAGATTTTGCCCCAAATGGGATATAGATAGAGCTCTAAATGTATAAAACACCAAAGAACTTCACAATATTAAACCCTGTTGTAAGGAAAGCACTCAGGTCTACATATAATTGATGTCCTACAAGAATTTTACAAGGTAATGCTAAGAAGCAGAGCCAGTTAGCTCTCCCTTTTCTTCTCTTCTGCATAATCCTAAAATGTGGAAGACTGTTTGGCTCAAAAAACCCTCCAGAGAAGAACAGAAGATCAGTGTCATTCAGCCCAGCATGAACTCCACACCCACAAAGTGTCTGAAATGCACACATCTTTATCTACAGACACCTATGGACACAGCACTAGAATTTCTAAGGAGGCTATAGCCATATGGCCATGGCACATCCATGAAATACTCTAAAGCACTTTTGCCAAGTCTCCTACAGCCAAACGCCATACATGGCACCACAAAGCATGCGCTACCCTTACCAGAATGTGTAACTTTTACACTATTTTATCTCTCTCCAAAAGCAGAGAAGCATATATAAATGCACACCCCCACGGCGTGTTTTGATGTTTGCATACAAGCCCAGGTAAACTTGTGTGTAGTTGAGATCTCAGTACAATTCTATTTAATAAAATTATTTCAAAAACTTTATGTAATGTTACATGACCAAATTATTACAGGAACAGAGGATGGTGAGTACTTTAAAAGTACTTCAAGTATTCTGAACATTTAGCACGGTCCTTGCTCCTTTGGGGATCATTTCCATCTGGATTAGACACAGCCTGGATGACCTGCTTCGTAGGTATGCTTTGTAATCTGATGCAAATTTCAAAAGGATTATCAAAATCTACTGACAGCACCAGCTTCCTGACATTTCAGATGATCAGAGTAGGTGCAGAGTGTTGAGATATGAAAGGTCTCCTTCAGTTTCCCTCTGTTGGGAGTTGTGAACCTGTTCTGCAGCTCAGAGCACACTCCTGAGGAACCTCATCCAAGCTCCCAAAGGGTGTAAAACTTGGCCCATCTTTCAGAGAGATACTTGGGCATAAGGATGGTTCATCAGTATGATCTTAACAAGGATGCACAAAACCTCCAGGCACAGAAAGTTATTTAACCTTAGTATTTGCAATGTCTTCTCAGTTTCCTTCAGGAAACATGGAGTATTGAGCAAGTTGCACGTGCCTGGGATTTACAAATATAACAACTGCTTAGCTGCATAAAATTATATTCAGCTTTTACAAGGATATAAACTATTTTTAATTGCCATATCTTATCTAGCACTTAAACATCACATGAACACACTGATAGCAGGTCAGAAACAACAACACAAAAAGAAACAATTCCACTTTTTTGGGAGGCAAAAGTGACACAAACTCTCAAGTCTTACTCATCTAATCAGCCCCTTCCTGACATCACAGCCTTAGACCCTCACGAGGCAGCTCTCCCGTGTGTTCCTGCATGAAGGAGTTGGGCTGACTCCCTGCCACCATGACCGGTGCTCAAAGCCACTTGTGTCTTGTTTCCAGAAATATGTCTGCTGGATCAGCTCGCAGAAATTCTGCATCATGAGGAGAATGAGTATGTTCTATAGTCTATTCTTCCTTTTGGCTTCTTCGTTCTGCCAGTCAATCCACTTACTCTACTAACCCAGGACACAGACCTGTGATTAACAACATAGCCTTAAAACCTCACTGACATTTGTGCAATGGAGGACTAATATGCTTGCATGGAATAAACCTCATTTTTCTTTTTTTTTTTTTTCTCCCTTTGTAACAGATATCAAATTCTATGCATACAACTCTTTGAAATACCACTAAATACTTGAACCACATCAGGAAAGACAACGCTTACAAACTCCTTAGGCAACTTTAACTTAGTCATTTTCCAGTTATATTACACATTAACTTCATTATAAAGCCTTAAGTTACATGACATTACATATAAGTTATGACTCAGCTGCAGAGTGGGTTCATAAGGGGTCAGACAATCCTAAATACAGCAATCCCTAACTTCTGAGCATTTGATTTCAGCATATAAACACAAATTTTAACACAATTTTTTAGTGTTAAAAGATTACATTAGTTGAGAATCTTTTACAATACTCAGTATTTTTCCCAAACAGCCAATAATCACCACAGACATATATGCTCCTTGGTATTTGGGCCTATAGATCTCTTTGTTAGAAGTTACAACACAGAGAATGATTTTCAGTCCATGTCTCAACCTGGGAAGTCGGAGATAATACTAGCAGATTTGAAAAGGAAAGGCAACTGAAGAGTCCTTTCCTCTCTTAGCTCCCATTTTGTGAGGCAGAGCCTTCGGTATTACTATAAGTAAGGTGTTTCCATAGACTCCTAACTGCTCCTGAGTATACAAGCTGCAGTTAAGACTAGGAATCCTCTTGAAATTTGCACTCGTCAAGAATGTACTTTCCCCTTACACATATGGATCACACTACAGTAGCTTTGCATATTCCATAAAAATTCTGCTGCAGTAGGACGAATATTAGAAGACACCTCTGCTAACCACACATGTCTGTTATCCTACTGCTTTACCGATGACTCACTAAGTGGCAGCTTTCACAGCAGGCACAGCACACTGTAGATGCCAGGTGAAGCTCACTGTACAGATTTTCAATTTAAAGCTGTGAAATAATTTCTTGATTTGGCCATCTGCAAAATCCTCCCCTCCCCACGTGTTACAATGACAATTGCCAGCAGCAGCTTATTATTAGATTATCAGATAATTATTAACTGATTAAAAGCATTAGTTTAGTTTTCAATGAAGGTGTATCAGCTCTAAACTTAATTTCTCCCTAACCTACAGTGCAAAAGAGCTGGTGTCTGTTGACTTCTGTATCAGGAGTTGTGGAACAACAGCACCAGGTCTCCAAGTTTGGTGACTCCAGGATATGGCCACTGTTGTTTTTCAGAGGTGTTTTGGGTTATGGAAGAGAGCAAAAAGAAGAAAAAGAACAGCAGAATTACAGAATGCTTAAGGCTGGAAGGGACCTCTAGAGGATCATCTAGTCCAACCCCCATGCGCCACAGGGACACCCAGAGCACGGGGCACAGGGCGGCATCCAGGCAGGTTTGGAGACCTCCAGAGAAGAAGACTCCACAGCCTCCCTGGGCAGTCTGTGCCAGGGCTCTGTCACCTTCACAGTGAAGAAGTTCTTCCTCACATGGAGATGGAACTGCCTGTGTTTCAACTTGTACCCGTCACCCCTTGTCCTATTGTTGGCCATCACCGAGAAGAGCTTGACCTCTTCCTCCCTACATTCTCCCCTCAGGTATTTACACATATTGATCAGATCCCCTCTCAATCTGCTCTTCTCCAGGCTAAACAAGCCCAGCTGCCTCAGTCCTACTCTTTAAAGAATTCTTTCTTAGAAGCCAGAGTTGAAACCCAGCTAGACCAGCAAACCTGGAAACTACATGACCCACTGCTAGGCCAGTGCAGTGGGTCCTTATATCCCAGTCCTTTGGAGAGGACAGGGAGCACAGGGTGGTGGCGGCAGCGACACCCCCTCTGCACACACTAGTGCCGAAACTTAGCGGCGCTCCGGCCTGCGCCCGCTCCTGTTGCCATAGCGACAGCTCCTTAAAACATGGAAAACAGGTCAGGTAGTTTCAAACCACTGCCACCGGTATCACTATTCTCCCTGTAGTTTTGCTGCACAGAGCTTTTATATATATATACACACATGTATACATATATATATGTATGTATATACGTGTGTGTGTGTGTGTGTATATACATACATAGATAGATACACACACTGATCACAGGAGCACTCTTGAACTACGTCTTCTTATCATTCAGGCCACTATGAGGATCCTCATGTTTAGATGATCCTTTCGTCTCTGAAGAGCATATGCTATACTGATGGATTGATTGCATCCAACTTGTCATTAATTATAATCAATGACAAGTATGGCAGTGTTTAAGCAGCAATTAATTTTAACTGAAGTAAATCATTCAGAGAAAGGAATAATCTGACTGCAATTACTGTGCTCTCTTTTTAGTGATAAGCTGTGCACTTCATATACATATACTTCAGATGCTTTGATTAAAAAATAATTTCTTCAGATTTAATAATAGTACAAGCAGTCTAAACTTCTCAAATAATATCCAGAGACTAATGGTTTTGACATGGTTTTGCCTGCAAAAAAAAAATTCATGAAATTTGCTCAGTACAAATCCAGTCCTGTTCACAGTCTATTTTTTTTCCCCTTGAAAAGTGCTTATTCTGGCTGTTACTCCTTATCAGCTTTACTTTCCAGGCCAGGGAAGAAAATTGTTCACATTGGAAGCACATGAAAAATTAACTGCCTTCACAAAACTGAAGCTTGCTTGTCCTCAAGGCTGGCAAGGGGTGCTGCTCCTGGGGCACAGGGGACTCCCACTCACACACTCTCCAAGGAACGACACCAGGAAAGGGCAGTCTTCAAAAAAAGAAAAAAACCAACAAGAGAGGTATAATCCTTTTGGGAGAGCTCATTTTTTCCTAGAGAACTTTCTGGATTAGAAAACTTTGGCGAGGGAAGAGGGGCATCTCTTCGGTAAATTCTTTCAGCCAAACATTAGTTCGACCCATCTTCGTTGAAAGAAAAACATTCAATTATAAAAAGCTACTAAATATACTGGCCTGTAGTGACACCATGAGGGAAAAACACTCCAATGTTTTTAAAACCAGTCTCCTCTAACTCAACGGTCACTACAGCATGCTCATGCACTTGCAGCAGCCCAGGCAGCAATCCCGCTCCTTGGCTGAGAAGACGACCCTCCCCTGGCCGTGGGGGGCTGCGCTGCAGACTCTCATAGACTAAATTCTCCCCATCTCACTAAGCTAACTTGTTCTCACCACGGCAGACCTAAAGCACAGACACTGTTAGGGCTCTTGTCTCAGCTGAACATCATGCAGCCATTTGAAAAATATCCAGGAGTGCTCTTCTGCCTTTAGAGCTTTCCTACAGGACAATTCTGACCTGCTATTGCTATTTAGGTTAAGAAACTATCTCTCCAAACAATAATTTCCTCCTATTTGTACCATTACTAGTGTCAAAACAAGCTTTAACATATCAGTAAGGACACTACTAGAGACTTCAAGTTCCTGCTAACTAAACCTTTATTCTTTGGGTGTTTTCTACAGAGAGCACGTTATATATTTTAAGTGTTACAGGCACACTTGCCCTGGACCAAATAATACTGCAACATTTTAAACTCTGAAATTTCTAACCCTAAAGTTAAACGTAGGAGTCTGAAGTTCACATTCAGACACATCAATGACAATGGTTTGTTTTTCTAAGAAGCTGAACAGGGAAAGTTGACATTGCTGGCAGGGGAATTTTTGCCAATGACCCAGGCCACAGCATGGCATTAACTTTCACATGAAGATTTTGTCATCACTGCAGCTACAGATTTGTATATTGGGATAGTGTAGCTTTAGTTTTGAATTTTTACCTATATAAGACTGCAAAGTAACTACCAAAACTTGCCAAATTCAATTTGGTGATTTTACAGAGCAATGTTTTTCATCTTTTAAGTACATATGCTATCCAAAAGGTATAGTTTTAATCAAGACCCAAATATGAAAAATAAATGAAAAAAAGAACGAATTAAGCTCCCCAGAGAAGTAGCTCAAAGTCTTATGCTTATACAGCAGCACATCTCTATTGAAAAAAGCACCTGTCTCCCATTCTCTTCTAAAAAATAAACTAGAATATGGCAATGCTACCATTCCCAATAAAGACAAAAAACATGGTTTATAAGGCATCTGTAAGCAGCAAAACAGTGCAATGGAATCATATTTGGAACACTTCAAATTTACGAAGTTCACCCATTACAGAATCACAGACAAGTAGGACATATCCTTATAAGAACAGACTTGATTTTCAAGTTGTTGATTTTGACTTATGATAATTTTTTTTTTTTTTTAAAAAAAGTAAAACACTATTCAGGGCAATCCCTATTTGTTATTGTTTGTGTGTACTAAGTCCAGTCTAATCAAGTACCTGGAGATATTAACTCCAAGTACTGGAGTTAAAAGTACACTG
>JAVCKT010003108.1:0-11439 GCA_032273925.1 Rhynchotus rufescens | reverse complement strand
AGAGAAAATGCATGGAGTTCAGAAAGCAAAATGCACCCACGAAGAGGAGGATCAAGTATTGGCTATCGAGGAACTCAGAAGCCTCTTTTAATAAACATTGTAGCAAAACACTACAGCCTATGCATCCTACAAAGGATGAAGCACACATCAGAGACCGTAACCTACAGCTTTGCTTGGTGAAGCCTGGGCATATTGTCTCTCTCTCTGGAACAGAGTCTTCAGTGACAGATGGTACAACCACTACCTACAGATGGCTCAAATGGGGGCTCCATAGCTTTGATAAATACTGCAATCAGCGCCTGGGATTGGTATGGTTCCTGCAGCAGGGCAAACACAGGGTAGGAATCTTGCAAAAACTTCTGAACTGTGGAATAATCTTACATATAGTATTATCCTAAACAGGCAGATGAAAGTCCTGGGCTCTTACTGAGCTGACAGAAACTCAGGACTATTTAAAGGGAGGTCAAGATAGAAGTGTTTAAGATAGAAATATTTGAAACAAGCATCACCCAATTTCTTATCTCCTCCATCCAGAAAACCATTCCCACTTCCATCATAGACCAAGCGTTCCTGGTGAAAGCGTTCTTGCTTTCCATAGGATTTGTTATACTTTACAGCAGCAATCAATCCTACCACTGACAGAGCCCTGGTTTGGTTGGTAGAATCATCCTTGCCTCTGAGAAGGATGATTCACTACAGTAAGCAGAAGTATTTGAATCACTAGCATGAGAAAATCTAAACCTGTGGACTAACGCTAGTGCCATTTGTAGCAGACGCAGATCATCTTTTCAAATCTTTTAGAGAAATCTGGAATAAGAGTCACTGGAGTGATTGCTTTAGTTGAACATACCTCTTGAAGACTCAATCTCTCACTACCTACTGCTGAAAAAACAGATAGGACTTTGCAATATCTTTTGTGATAACACAGGAATAATGATGGGTTATAATGTCTGTTATCTGCCTTCAGCCACTCGAAGTTGGAGCCATTTGGGCAAAAATTCTCTCACAAATGTCACCTGCCAGAATTTTCTCACTGAACAAGCACTAGAATGCTGTGGTATGCAATACCAAACACACTAGCTCCAGGAACGTGTGGAAAAAAAAGAACACTGCATTTTAAGTTGATGTCAGACACAGCAGGGATGCTCTCTGCCAAAATTAATACACTCTTTACTCTAATATGTGTACTTCCTATTAAGCAGAAATATCTTACATATCCAAAATAAACACAGAGATAAGAATAGCTCCAAGATAGATTAGGAAGGCTGGGCTGAAGCTGTGTTCAGAGTCCTCAGATCATAAAGCAAACCAGACAAGTTCCCCAGCCCAAACCAGGAGAATAACAGAAAATAATATCCTTACAGAATGCTCACGAATGGAGCTCACTAAGTCTTGCATCTCAAAAAGTAATATACACGCATCCCACCATTAACAGGCAATAGGATGTTTTAAAGTACAGAAATCTAAACGAGCATCTGCCTACTGTATTCATGGCTGTAGAAGAAGAGAGTGGAATACAAACAGAAACGGTAATCATTTAAACTTTGATTACAGTCCAATTACTGAAATATCTAGGGTCTATCCCGCAGACCTAGAGTTCCCATTCCCTTCTGCCATCACTATCTTTTCCAGAATGCAAACAGACAACACTAAAATTGTCTTGTTTGCAACTACTCTTGTTTATAATTTAACGAACTTACCAAGCCTCACAGCCTGAAAATGTACTGTAGAGTTGGGAGTGAGTCCAGATTGTCATAGCTTCATAAAATAGAATTGCCTGTATAAAAAATTTTGATTTTGATGAACTACTTCAGTTTTTTTTTCTCTTTTCAGATTATAGGAAACTACAATTGAGGTTTTTCTTTTTGAGGAAGTGCTGTGTAGAAAAGGGGAGTCTAAATGGATGATTGTGTCAATGTAATTTCTCAATGATCACACAACCTTTTACAATATCTACGAAGTATAAACAAAACAGTCATAATCTACAAAGGTATCATTTTTAACATAATAATGCATGACAATTCTCTTAATATTTTTTGATAATTCAATAATTATGTAAATATCTACAAATTGATTACAAACATACACACCCCACACACACCATTAAAGCTTGTGAGTCAACCCTAGACTGCCTGAAGTGTGAATACAGCAATATGGAAGCCTTTTGGACTGAACACAGCTGTGTTAGTTCACATACTGATGAACTGGATTCTTTGCTAATGTATGCAGAAAGGTGATTGAAAGTTACTTCAGATCCCCTGTTCCTCAGTTGGAGCCTGTCGGAGTTGGAGATGCCTTAGGACTTGCCACCCAACAGCAGCCCATGGGGACAGAATTACTGCCCATCATCTTGTGCTCTTCAATATAGCCCTGTGTGGAGCAGGAAGGGGAGAAATGATGGAAAGCTGCATCTTGAGATCTGCTGTGGGCATCCTCAGCCACGGGGATTCTCATGCATGTGCTGGGAAAGCAGCTCCCAACTATCCCTCACCAATGGAGAAGTGCAAAGGGTCCACAGCAAAGGTTAGGATCAGGTCCTTGGAAACAGTGGTTGCAAATAATGAAGTACAACAAAAAAAAATGTAAGATGCTTAAAAGGAGAGCAAAATCCAGGAGGTAGCTGGAAAAGGCAGGAAAAGTAAGATAAAACAGAAGTGCTAAACATCATTTAATTTGCATGTTTGTTTGGATTGCTTTCTTGTCATACCATCTACTTAGGAGCACCTGACTTGTAATGACTTCATGCATTCCTAATAAATAGTACCTCTTGCATTTAAACTTAAGGGACATTACTGTTTTTTAAGGGGTCCCTCACCAACTGAGTAATGTCATCACTGCATGAGGATCAACACGCCAGGGTTTTAACTGGAACAGGTTGTGAGGGCTGAAATAAGAAATTCTAAAAATAAGATTTTTATAAATGTGACACACCAGCCCCTAACAATAGGAGCAATAGCAGCTGCAGCTTTTGTATAATGCATGAACACAGGATTACTTCCATGAATCAATAGTTTTACATTAAGCTATAAAATCATCATATACAGATAATTAAAGGGGAAGATTGTCTAGAAAATAAGAAATTCTATTTTATACGAGTATTTTTATCTCCAGAGGTATAATGAGATCATGAAGGTCAAACAACAATCCTTTTATTTATGTTGCATAACTCAAAATAGGTTACAAGTCAATATAAGGACAACAGGGAAAGAAGACTTTTGTATTGTATTTATTCACTATTAGCAAATTAATTCAGTTTGCTTCCTTTAAAATACTTCTAAACTGATTTTACAAAAGAAAATTTCTTATACTGATGAGGTCTGTGTTCTTATACCACCATACAAGATATTTAAAATATTTGTTTAAAGTCTATGATTTTTCTGAAGATTAAAAAAAAAAATCTTTCCCCTTCAAAGGTTGGAGCACAGACCACCAACCGCACACAGCAAAGGCAAGCAAGCTGAAGAATCACTTCCCACTTTGACCAAGCTGGTATGGGATGACTGCCAACAGGCATGACCATGTCCCATGGTACCTTGTGTGTAAAATGCTACACCATACCTGGGGCGAGCAGAAGTAAGCGGTAGCTTTTCTTTACTTGCAAAAACACTTAGGAAACTACTTCTTAACAAATAGGGAAACTCCCAAATTCTGTTGACTGGAGCAATCTTCTGTATATATAATAACAAGGGTTATCCAAGGCATTCGAAAGTATTCACGAATTTAAATAGGAAAATCTATTGTTTTGAGGAATATGAATTCTTCTTGATTTTATTTTTAAAATTATCTTTCTTTTTTGTGATGAACATCACCAATACAGTTATTACCGAAATATTGTCCTGCAGTACTATCCTTGAATATCCAAAAAGAAAGACCAAAGGATTTCAATGAAAGTCTTCACTTAGGAACATCACTTGATTGTATATATAGAAGAACATGACATATTTAAAGAAAGATAGTTCAAAGGGAAAATTAACATTCTCAGCCAGGACTTCCAGAGTAGCACTACATAATTTAGTTTCCACAACCAGGCATTTACAGATAATAGCATCAGATATACCAGTGTTTCCTCGGAATACGTCTTTCCCGTTGAAAATCTGTATCAAATTATAAAGTTTAGAGCCTAACTTTTAGGCAACAAAGATGAAAAGGATTGGTCTTAAGCTTTCCTGTTCACCATTCTACTTTTTCAAAAATTCAAGCAAATTAGTCAATAATATAAAAAAAGGCAACAAGATTATATTAAAAGATGACATCTTTAGCAAGAATCATGGGGAACACCAGTCTATCAGTGTCTGTGATTCCATAAGAGAGGAAGAACTAGTGGGACACTTAACTGCTTTCACATCAGGAGCTAGCTGGCCAACCACTGCTTCATTGTGGTTAGAACTGAGCTTTTCCTTTTTTAAAAAGTGGCTGCCTCTACCTCTCACCAGCACAAAGGAAGACAAGGACACATGGGGCATGATGCTCAGCCTGCGCTGTCAGGGAAATCAGTGGGGCTATAACAATTTATGCCAGCTGAAAGTCTTTTTTGAAAGCTCTGATCTTGTCCTGCTCTACGTCTCTCTCTCTGCGTATCAGCAGTACAGATGCTGTTGGCCTCAAGGAGGGAGCCGGAATGGGCTCCATGAGCTTTGGAGGTGGAACAGGCACATTCCATTTGGCTCAGTCCTCCAGAATATCCTGATCTGGGCAGAAGGTGGCCATGGGAAGCATCGCTTATGAAGTGAACACAACACGGACAACATTAAATAAGTACTTGCATTTACTGTGCTTTGATCGCGACCACCCAATGTGTAAAGTAGTTGGCAGAAAAGGATGAAGCAATTGGCTGGGCCCGGACAGTGGCTTGGAAGTGCTCAAATCCAGCAATACCTTTGTCTTGCTAAGGTCTTAGCAAGGCTTTTGACACTGTTTCCCATTACATCCTCACAGACAAGCTGGCTAGATAAGTAGTCACTGAGGTGGACTGACAACCGGTTGAACTGACAAGCTCAGAGGGTGGTGGTCAGTGGCATCAAGTTCATTAAGTCCAGATGTTTAACATCTTCATTAATGACTTCAGTGATGGGACCAAATACATAGTTGGGAGGAGGAATTGATACATCAGATGGTTGTATTCAGAGAGACCTTTAAAGGGTATAGAGATGGGCAGAGAGGAAACTCATGAAGTTCAGCAAAGGGAAATGCAAAGTCCTGCACCTCGGGAGGGAAAACTCTGTGAACAGTACATGCTGGGGGTTGATCTAATGCAAAGCAGCTCCAAAGAAAAGGAACTGAGAAGCATGGTAGAAAACAAATTGTACATAGGCCAAAAATGTGCCTTTGTGGCAAAGAAGGCCAATGGTATCCTGGGCTGCATTAGGAAGAGCATTGCCAGCAGGTTGTGGGAGATGAGCTTTCCAATCTTCTTCCATCTGGTGAAGTCACATGTAGAGTTCTGTCTCCTGTTCAGAGCTCCCCACTACAATCAAGATATGGACGTTCTGGCCATGAAAGGGCCACAAACCTGACTAAGGGACCAGGGCGTCTCTTGTAGGAGAGGCTGAGATAGGACTGGAGAAGAGAAGGCTCAATTATGTATGTTTTAAAATATTTGATGGAAGTAGGAGATGGTCCTGTCAAGAGGACAGGATCAGGCTTTTCTCAGTAGTACTCTGTGGCAGGACAAGATGCAACAAGCACAAACTGAAACTCAGGAAATTCCATCTGAATGAAAGAAAATACTTCTTTACCATCATGTTCATTGGACACTGCAAGAGACTGCCTAGAGAAGTGGTGTCATTTCTATCCTTGGAGATATTCAATACCTGACTGTACATGGTGCTGGGCAACCTGTTGCAGCTGACCCTGCTTAAGGGTTGGACCAGCTTGCACAGAGAAGGTTGAATGCTCACCAGATGCTCACCAGCCCACATTGCCCTGTGATTTTGTGAAGCCATGGCACCAGATGTTAGCCCTGAAGTTAGCAAATAGAAGTGTCAACATTTCTTCCTTAGATAGAGGGCTTATTAAATGGATCATAAAGATATTTTTTCAAACAACAAAAACTTAATACAATAGCTTTCAAGCAGAAATGATGGTGATAATATTTTGTATTGTTCCCATGCATCCATGCTTAAAGAACTGTGGTACTTACATTATATTAAAGGTTTATTTGCATTTTGCACAGATATGGAAACTCACTTGTATAATCAATTAATTCAATTAATAAGCAGTGTGAAGTTGCTAGGAAAAGGTTAGTGCAATAGATCCACAAACCTGTGCTCATCTGTTAAACTCAGAATTTTAATTATGAGTTTGTAAATGAAAATGAAGTTTGGAAGTCCCTTTATGCTGTGACTTGTGTGCAGACAATTTCTCCTTGTGAGCTGAGAATTACACAGATTAGGATTGAGAAATACTCACAAAAGTGTAAAGAAACTTCACTTTTTTGATTTTGCTAGTGTCAAGAGTAGCACACATTTTGAATAAAAATAATTATGTACACTGAGTTTTGTAACAGCTTCAGTAAAAACACATATGATTCATACAGTACTCTACCTTGGTTTTGTTAAAGCATTTTTCTGTGTGACAATTCATGGTGGGTATCCGCTTACCTCTGTGGTGGTTTATAAATATTAGTACAGACTACTGAAATCCTATATATTTTTATCATGTAATAATAATGCAGATGTTTACAAAGCTTTTTCACACTCATTAATAACTTTTCCGGTGACTGCACTATCAAAAAAGGAACATTTTTCCTTCATTTTATAGTTACCTGAAACCATATCTGGAAAATAGAATATTAATAAAGCATGTCAATATTGTAACAGCTCTTGTTTTTCCAACTTCACCAAACAAAGTTGATACTTTGGAAGTTTCCAGTTACCTTTTATTTCAAATATTTAGGTCAATTGCAAATTGACATTCCTCAGATATTTTTTCAAACATTAACTTTATCTAAACATTAACGTTATCTAAAACTTTATAAAATAGTAGAAAACTGCTAGATTATTTCTACAAGCAATTTTTAGATATTTTGAAAGATCAGAGCTTTAGTATCAGTTTCAGCAGCAGTAAGGCAAAGCCTATAACCAGATGGATGACCATGCTCTGTAACAATACAATTTTTATAATTATAGTTATTCCTAATATTTGTATTTTAGTATTACCTAATAAATTTTGGTGAATACTGGAAGTGACTTTGCATTTTCCTGTATTAGAAGTAATTATATTCGATCAGTTCTTTATCTTACTAATTTGCCAGTGACATTTACACCCACTCACAATAGTTAGAAATAAAAAAAGATATTGTTTAATACAGTGTTTTTCACTGACAAGATAGATGCAGGCAAAAAATACACACATACATATATATACACATACATATACATATACATATATATATATACACATATACAGAGGGTATACCTTTTGTTAAAAGAGTCCTATAGCCCTCACTAAAATCTTTGATAAAGCTTTTACTTCAATTTAGGAGTTACATGGAAATACCAAACAGCCCTAAAGGTCCGAATCTACACTGCATCCAGGAGCACTGGTCAAGTAAGTAAAGATATTACATGATCTTCTGCCTACCTATCCATAGTAGGACAAGCAAGACAGGTGTTTGTCACCATCAAGCTTCACCATGTGTAAATATATTGACAAACTAATGTTTTATTCCCTGCTGTAGATAGACACTTTCAGGAAAGAAACAAACAAACAAAATTTTTTAGAGGATTTTGTAGAATTTAAACAATTCCTAAATTTTCCTCTCAAACAGGCAAAACTCCTTGCTGTCTTCATTTGTTATTATTGTTGCTATTATTAAATTTACCCTTTTTACAGCATCAGGACTTCAAATGTTCTAGATTACAGAAAAAAAATTGGATTTTTGCTGATTGCAGGAACCAGAGAAAGAATGTGGAAGAACAAACTAGTCACATGAAAAAAAAAAAAGAAAGAGGGATAGAAAAGATGGAAAAAACATAAATGAAGATATTATGACATGTATTTTGCAGCATTTTCTTAGAATATCAAGACTTATGTTTTCATTTGTTTCAAGAGAAAGTAAAGTCCAAAGGCAAAGTTCTGGAAGAAAGAAAAGCCACCTCAAGCTTCCTAGCAGCCATCTCTTCCCCAGCAGTCAAATGACTATGGTAATTTGGTTTTCCCATGGAAAACCTTTCTGGTAATTTAGCAAGAGATCACACAAGCCTTGAAATCAATTCAAGATATTCACATCTACTTCAGGGGAAAAATGTAAAATAACGTTAGCTGCCTAAAAGGTGAAAATTTCCAAGTGTTAAAGACCACTTGGTAACTTGAGCAAGTGTCCTCAAGCGACAAAGGCTTTAGAAGATCCTTACAGCTCTTCTCTCTACTCATTACCTCTTACGTCGGGCAAGTTGTGATCCAGCTATTAGACTTTAACTCACTCTCAGTTCTCAATGTTTGGGTATATTGGGACCTGAGTCCTAACAGGAAGGAAGCCAAGGCCAGGTATCATCACCACACTGATAAAACAGCAGCCTGTATATTCCTGATAATTTCTCTAGAGGTGTTGTAAAGATGCTGACTGTTGCAAAAGGGTTTGGCAAGCATCACATATCGTGTAGATTTAAGAAAGACATCATCAGACTCTCCAAGATGATCCTCAGTCAACTGACTAAGAAATATCCCACTACTGAAACAGCAAAGGTAGTAAGTCAGGAGTGGAGATACATCCACCAGGAGCATGGACCTCTGGTGATTCTCCTTTGGTTAAAGCTTGTTCAACTCCAGTGCCACCACTGCCTCAAGGTAAGCATAACGATGGCTAGGCACAGTCAACATGAAGTTAGGCACCCACGACCATTTGCTATGTAGTAAGATACTTCAGACAAACTTGAGGGAAGCAGACAACATCAACAAGGTCTTTTTCATTCTTTTACACTATGCTTAAGCTTATGAGAATGAATCCAACTCACATGCAAGATTTTTTTTAGAAAAATCTCTAGTGAGGAGAAGATACAGCTCCTAGTTGACAAAAGGGTTTGAGATCACAAAAAAAATGGCTTAATACAGCGTATGTAAACAGAAAGGTAGGAAAAACCACCACGTATTTCCTTTTCTACTAGGTTACAGAGCAGCATCTGATTCTATGTTAGAAGCAAAGAGATCACTGAAACTCTCCCAGTGGTTCCCCTCTGTCTTTACATATATCCAGTAAACCAAGATGGTCTCTAAGTGTGATTCAAACAAGGGAACAGATTCACAGTGCACAGAGCTAAGCTGCCGAGCACAAGGTATATGAAGATCTGCGCCTAGGAATCTCAGTGCTGAAAATACCCAAATTAGCATGCTTAAGTACTCCATGCAAAATACTGCATTTTCAAGCTTTTCTTCGCAAAGGGAAAAACAGAAAGACTGGACGAAGACAGCAGTCAAACTATGCTAACAAAATGCTTTCTCTGGTTCAATTATCTTGTCAAAGCCAGGGTTATCTATAGTTACCCACTTTGATACGTGGAAATGAGACTACTTTCTTGAAACTGGCATAGTTGCCACATGGTCTAAAAGATTTGCTGCAAGCAGCCCTCTGCTAATGCCTACACAGAAGGAAAATTACATTGGCTTGTGAAGAGTGCCAGGCTGGTACAATTTTCTGAAGGTGTTATCTTATTCTCCAGAACTTGACTGTGATTTCTTAAAAATAAGCTTGTAGCTCATATAGCTGTGAAGACAACATTGAAAATGTGAACCAGCGTAAACCAACATTTTCTCAAGTGTGCAAACAACCTGAAATCATACCTCTCAGGGTAGAACCTGCCCAAGTCATTGCAAAGATGATCAGTTTGAAGGAGTAATTTAAGTTTTCAACATCTAGTGAGCAAGGCATTGTGATAATGGGATCATCAAGGAAAAAACCCAGTCTTATAAATCATCATGTCATCTGTTACCTGTCAAATTAATAAAGACTGAGCTACATATGAGATGCAGAACGATACCATCCACTCTCATCTCTACTCTAACTTCCAGACAACACACAGAGTAAAGTCTCCCAGGACTCAGAGCCCTGAGATCCTAAGTCCAAGGCTTCACAATTTCTTAGTCTGCTCAAAGCAAATTTCCTATTTGTGAAGAATATTATTCATCATGTCTACCAGTAACATTTAAAAATTAACATGAAAATCTTTACCAAAATGTGTGTTGTATCTGTTTCTTCCTGATTGCTGGAAATAAATATTGCAAGCGTTGAAGTATGGTTAGCCTGATATTAAAATATCTTGTTGGAATGTAAGCCAAACCATGGCAGAGCTCGGTCACTGCTCTGTCCTGGACTTCTTCAGTAGTAAAACTCTTACCTAGAGTCACTTTGCTTCAGGTTCTGCTTAGTTTAGTGCAGCATTCATAGATGGCACTTTCACTGACAACCCTATGGCTAATTTTGGCATCTTCTGCCCTCCCTTTTTAACTCCATGTGCTTTACGAGATGACCCACTTCCAGAGAGAAGTCATCCTCCTGTTCCCCCAAATGCTAAGAGAAAAGTGCCCTTCACATTCCAAACCTGCTTTTGGAAGGAAGCTCCACTTAAATATTTTCTAAATAGAATGAACTGGCAAACTATATTTTAATTTGCCTTCTTAATGGTTACATTTATTTGCTCCTACGTGAATATCACATTTCCTTTCTCTGGAAAAAAAAATAATAATAGGATCTCACCAATACTAAAGAAGGCAGAGTTCACTTTCAATACATCAAAGAATTCTTGCAATTTTTATCTGTCAACCATTTGCACAAATTCTTGAAATGGAACTTCTCAGGTGTTGGAAGGATCAGCAAGTGACTGCATAGCAACAGCCTGTATGAGTTATATATACACATCAAAACGAACAGACCTTCACGAGTAAGTGTCACCAGACAAAATTCATCAGCTAAAATAACTTAATCTCCATTCTTTTTATAATGCTGTTAAAATTTTTTATCATGCCACCAGAATGTACTTTGATAATGTTGTAGTAATCGCACAGTGCAGGATGAAGGCAAATAAACATCAGCTTCACGTAAATGTTTTCAATGTGTATGCATATACATTAAGGGGGAAAAAAAAAGACCCTCTTACCACTTGACAAGATTTTATTCCCCTGACTCCCCTTCTATTTAGCAATCACTATACATCGTGTATCACATTTTGGCAGAAGCAGGAGACAACACAAGCTGATCCTTAACACACATTCAAATGAGAAGCTGCTACCTGGCGTGTGAGGGTCTACTTCAACGCGACTTTTGCCCCTAACGGAGTAAGTTGCAAGGTCTGCTCCGGGATCACCGCGCTGCGCCTTGCCCGGGATCCCGCCACCGATGGACACGGCAGCTTCGCTCCCAAACGCTGCTGCTGCTGCTGCTGCTGCTGCTGCTGCTGGGGAGAGCGGCACGGCTATACCTTGCTTTGGTGTATGTGGGCATACGCT
>JAVCKT010003105.1:0-17044 GCA_032273925.1 Rhynchotus rufescens | reverse complement strand
TCGGTGCCGCGGGCAGGGCCCGGGCCGGCTGCGCTCCCCGCGGCCTCCCCGGCGCCCTCGTTGGGGCCGCGCCAAGGCCCGGCCGGAGGTTGGACGCGCGGGCGGGGGGGAACGGAGGGGCGGCGGGAGCGAGTCCCGGGCGGCCCTCGGCACCGGGGCCTGGCCGCGGGTGTTCGGGTGAGCGGCGCCCGTGCCGCGGGCTGGGGGACACCGCGGTGCGGGGCGAGGGGCTGTCACCCCGCTGGGGCCGGCCCGGCCTGGCGGAGCAGAGCTGGGCCCGGTTCCCGTCCCGAACGGAGCTGGGGGCGGCTCTGCCCGCCCCTCGGCCGGGAGCTCCCGAACAGCCTCCGCTGGGAGCCTCCCTGCTCCGCACTGGGGTCGGGGCTGCGCTCGCAGCGGGGGCCGGAGAGCCCCCCCTGTGTCCCCCCGGCCCTGTCCCCCGCGCTGCCCTCCTGGGGCTGCCCCTGTGGTCAACCCCCCCGTCCATCCCCGGCCTCCGATCGCCCTCAGGTGTCACCCCCCGGGAAGCTCCGCGCCGGGGCTGAGAGCCCCCCAGGGGCTCCTGCTGCCCCCAACTCGCGCGTCCCCTCTTGCTGCTTGGTGCTGCTCCCGCTGGGCTCGGCACCGAAAGCACCCCGGGGTGCAGAGCCAAGTTCTCCTTGCAGACAGAGCTGCCCGGAGCTGCAGGAATGAGCCCCTTGTTCCCGGGGCTATCCGAGCGCGGGGCGATCCCTGGGCTCCCCGCGGGGCTGCTGCCCGGCACCACAAGCCGCCTCCGAGGGGTCTCTGCTGGTGCCCGGAGCCAAGGAGCTGCTGCCGGCGCCGCATCCCTTGGTGTGAGCGCTGCAAAACCCGGGGCTCTGTCCCCGCGCAGAGCCGCGGTGTTTCGCGCACTGGTGAGAGGCGGCCGCGGGGCTCAGTGCCACCCGGGATGCCCCGTGTCCTGCCGCGGTGGCTGCGGCAGGACGGCCTTGAGCTCCCGGGCTGCCCCCATGCACCGTTTACCCCGCTGCAGCCCCGGGGTTACCGGCCGGGTCCCGGGGGGTCCCCGTGGGGCTGCACCGGGGCCCTTTGGCGGCCGCCGCGGGGCCCTTTGCCCGTCTGGCCGGCGCCGCGGGGCGGAGCTGCCGGGGCGCGCGGGGCCGTTTCCTGCGGCGGCGGCGGGAGCATGCGCGGGGCGGCGGGGCGCCAGCGGAGGGGTCTGCGCTCGCCGGCTCCCTGGGGAGAAGCCGGGGGCTTTGGGGCCACCCGCGTCCCCGCGCGGTGCCGCTCGCCCAGCGGGCAGCCGCTCTGCTTCCCGTTTCGGTGCTGGCTTCGCTCCCTGCGCGCCTGGGAGGTTCCTCCCGCGGGACGCGGCCTGGGAGGGCGGCCGCGGTTTCCCGGTCGAGTGGTTTCACCTCGGCCGGTGCTGGGGGTCCCTCGGCTCCGGTGCGCGGGCACACCAGGCAGTCCAGCTCATCTGGGCTTTCTCAGCTTTTACCCGGGTGTTTTGGGGTGATTTCCACAGCAAACAGGGCCAGGACAGCGTGGGGGTCCCGCTGTGTCTGTGGGGAGGAGGAATCACCTGTGTTGGTGCTGCGGGCAGCTCCAGGGCTGGCGTCCCAGCGCTGTGCATCTGTCACCGGCTGGAACCCTGTTTATCCCTGTGCCAGGTGCCCACGTCCCCCCGCTCCCTGCATCCCCCCGGGACACAACACGTCCCCTTCCCCTTGCAAAGAGCAGCGCCAGGGCCTGGGCCAGAGCCCCGCGTGTGACAGAGGCTCCCGGCGCCGCTCACTGCCGCCTGAACCTCCCGGCGCTCCCGTGTCGGAGCCAGCAGGGATCTCGTCCCGGCTTTGCCAGGACAAACGGCCGCAAGCTGCCGGTGCAGGGCCCTTCCCGAGCCGCGGCTGACGTGTCCCTCGCCGCAACAACCTCTGCGGAGGAGCAAAGATCTCGTGGGGAAGCGACCTGTCCCGCGGGCGCCCTCGCTCCTCGGCCGTGCTGCCGTTCGCACCGCGCAGCAGCGCCCGCGACCTGCTCCTTCCTGCTTTCTGCGGCTTCCCGGCAGTCTCCGCCTCCCATGCACTTTACCGTAAGCTCCTCGGCTCCTTCCCTGCCCTCCTAAGAGCTGGGAAGCGGCTCCGCGCTCTCGAGTCTCCCGCCTGTCTCTGAGACCCTTCCCCGGTGCAGAAGAGCTCTGGGAAGTGGAGCCTCTCCGGAGCTCCGGCTTGGAAGTTCGGCTGCCCTCGGCTCGGCCGCCGCTCCACTCGGAAGAACTTCCGAGTCCAGCCGAACTTCCAAGCCCAGCCCGAGGCCTCCCCAGGGGCCCCAGAACAGGGCACAGGGCTCCACGTACCAGGAGCCCACGTACCAGGTCACGGCCCGTTGGAGCCGGCCCTGCAGCTCTGCGGCCTCCCCAGGTCCCTGTGTTTATTTTTGTTTTAATGCTCCTGCAAATCCCCCTCGGGATGGGGGAGGACAGAGCTGGGCTCCGCTGCGAGCGGCCGGTGCCAGCTCTGCTGTTGCAATCTCGGGTGTTTCGCGTTCGTTTCGCTCGGTGGAAAAATGAGTCAGGAGCCTCCCTTTTTTCGGCCTCACGGCCAAGGCCGCTGGCAGCGAGACCCCACGGAGCTGTCGGAGCTGCCCCGACGCGGCCTCGCGCGCGGCCGGGTCTCGAGCGGAGCCTCCCCAGCGGGGGCCCTGGGGGCCCCTTCACCGCATGCACCGCACAAGGAGGTGGCTCCGCTTGCCCCGCGCGCCCCCCGGCCCCCCAGTTTTGCCCTTGGTGAGAGGGGCCTTTCCCTCCTCGGCTCGGCCGGGTCCTCCCCCGGCTCGCGGCGCTGCTCGCCCTGCGGTTTTGCTCTGCGGTTCCCGCTTCTCCCCGGCGTGGGCCCGTGTGTTGGTGACGACAGCAGCGCCGGCGCTCCGAGCGGCCGCCGGCCTCTTGTCTCGCGGGGGCAGCGATGGCAGCAGCTCTTGCTGCTTGCTGGGGCGCTGCTGCTGCCCACGGGTCGGGCCGGGGGCTGCCAAGGGCTCTGCAGAGCGGGAAGTGGCTCCATGACAGCGGGAAGCGGCTCCCGGGCGGCATCGCCAGGGACCCCAGTCCTGGGCTCTGCGGGTGTCTGCAGAGGTGGCTGAGGGCTCTCGCTGCACCCCAGCCCAAGGCAGAGCCTCTGGGGGTGACTCCTGCTGCTCCACGCGCCGTGACCGGAGACTGTCGCGTTGCCGTTGCGAGTGTCCCAGCCTCGCCGCTCCCGGTGACACGGGGGCTCGGGCCGGAGGTGGGACTGCGGTGGCTTGTGGTGCGGGACGTGAGCCCTGCCTGCAGGACGAGCTCAGAAACCTCCCTGCCTGGCCCGAGGGCGATCGCGCCCTCCCGCTGCTCTGAGCACCTCGGTCCCGCACCCAAAGCCTGCACCTTTCCCCTGGCGGGCCCCGGGGCCGGCGCACGGGAGGCGAATCCCGCCCGGCACCGTGGCGCTCACCGCCGTGTCTGTCCCCGCAGGTCTCCGGAGCCGGCCAGGATGGCGCAGTGGAACCAGCTGCAGCAGCTCGACACGCGGTACTTGGAGCAGCTCCACCAGCTCTACAGCGACAGCTTCCCCATGGAGCTGCGGCAGTTCCTGGCGCCCTGGATCGAGAGCCAGGACTGGTGAGGCCTTGCGGCTGGTAGACTCGGCTTGGGGCGCTCGGGGCTCTGTTTTAGGGGAGGGCCTGTCCCCTGCTTCACATGAGCAGGGATTTTCCAGTGTTTGTTTCCAAATCCGAGGATTTGGAATTTGGATCTGAGGGCTGAGTGTGGGTTGCTGGTCTTGTTCCTTTGCACCCTTGAGCTCTGCCCTGCAGAAGAGTTGGAATGGGAGAGAGTGCCAGGGAGCTTTGGAAACAGGCTGTACTTGTTCCCCATGGTTTGGCTCTGCACAACTGCTGTTCCTTGCCCTGGTTCCCCCTGAGACTCATTAAGGGCTGGGTGAAATGGAGCACAATCTGTGCGCGCAGTGCCAAACGTCCATGCGGGAAAGGGGCACGGAGCAAAGCAAAGGTGTCCACATCCGGGCTCCGTTTACACTGTCCTCTCTCGTACACGAGGCTGGAAAGGAGCCACGTGCTCCCAGGTCCTTTTTGGAGAGCACGTGGGCCTGGAGCGGAGGCTGCGTGCGCTGGCCGCTGGCTTCCAGCCACAGCCCGAGCACAAGCCGAGAACATTTGTCACCCTGTCCTCGCGTGCGCTCGGGTGGCTCCTGCGGGGAGCTGCTGCCACCCCAGGGAAGCAGCCGCTGCCGGGGGAGCCCAGCCGGTCGCGGAGGCCGCGCGGGTCTGCCGGGGATGGAGCGGTGCCCGCCGCGCTGCGCGGGGTGCCAGGCTCGGTGTCCTGCCCCGCCAGGGCCTACGCTGCCAGCAAGGAGTCGCACGCCACGCTGGTCTTCCACAACCTGCTGGGGGAGATCGACCAGCAGTACAGCCGCTTCCTGCAGGAGTCCAACGTCCTGTACCAGCACAACCTGCGCCGCATCAAGCAGTTCCTGCAGGTGGGAAGAAAGCGCACGTTCTGTTTTGGAATACTGGCGTGGGAGTGTTTAAAGGAAGAGGGAGCCTGTGCACTCCTAACGCTTCCTCTGCCCAGTTCAAACCGCAGCCTGAAAGGCTTTGCAAATCCCACGAGTTGCGTTTTACTCGCTAACTTTGGGGGTTTGGGTGCTTTACAGAGCAGATACCTGGAGAAACCGATGGAAATAGCCCGCATTGTGGCTCGCTGCCTCTGGGAAGAGTCCCGGCTCCTTCAGACAGCTGCGACCGCAGCCCAGGTGAGTGGCTCGGGGGCAGGTGGTGTCCTGGGACGGCCCTTTCCCGCTGGCCGACCCGTGCACGTGCTCTGCTGCACGGCTTTTGATAGCAAACGTGATGGCTCTGCCTGCAAAACCTCCGTGACGCAGAGTATCTCTGTGTCCTAAGCCCTGTTCTAAGTCCTCCTTGCCCCTTCTGCAGCAAGGGGGACAGGCAACGCACCCAACAGCAGCTGTAGTGACAGAAAAGCAACAAATGCTGGAGCAGCATCTGCAGGACGTGAGGAAGAGGGTGCAGGTATGTGCATGCAACACCTGGGAGAGGAGAAGATGCCCAAGAACACTATGTTTTAGTGCTTTGAACAAATCTACATCTCTGGCCTTGCAGGATCTGGAGCAGAAGATGAAAGTGGTGGAAAATCTCCAAGATGACTTTGATTTCAACTACAAGACTTTGAAAAGCCAAGGAGGTAATGGAAGCTCATTAGTTTCTGGCAAACCAAAGTGTGTTCCTGGGAGGAAACGTGCTGGAGGGTGTTTCCAGCTCTCACAGTGCATCCTCCCAAGCAAAAAGGGTAGTTTAGGCTCAGGGCATTTGCATGGCAATTGGAGAAACCTTGTTTTTGTTTCTGCTGCTGGCAGAGCTCTAGGAGAGCTGAAAGGGCTCTGCTTGTTTTGGGTGTGAATGGGGAAGTCGCACATAGAGGTGATATCCCTGCTGGGCCGGTACTAAAGAACAACAGGAAGCGAGGAGGCTGCTTAATGATCACCGGCCTCCTGGGCAGCTTTTTGTTGTAATGGACTGCAGATCTGTGTGTGTGTGATCCTCAGGAGGGCAGGAGTCCACGGGCTTGACTGAAACTCTCTCCTCTCCTTGCAGACATGCAGGATCTGAATGGAAACAACCAGTCAGTGACCCGGCAGAAAATGCAGCAGCTGGAGCAGATGCTCACGGCGCTGGACCAAATGCGGAGGGTACGTTGTGCACACTCACGAGTGACCAGCCCTCCAGATTCCTCTGCAATGCAGAGGTGCCTTCCCTGGAATGGGAATCTGGTGCTCCTGCGTGGCTGGGTCTGAGAGGGTCACTAGAAGTGCAGCCCTCAGTCACCTCTTGTTTCCTGTGGAACTTGTAGCTTTTGAAGGGAGTTGGGGGATGCTGAGGGTCCCGGTTTCTTCCTCGATAGGGTATTGTGAGTGAGCTGGCTGGGCTGTTGTCAGCCATGGAGTATGTGCAGAAGATGCTTGCGGATGAGGAGCTAGCAGACTGGAAAAGACGGCAGCAAATCGCCTGCATTGGTGGCCCCCCCAATATCTGTCTCGACCGGCTGGAGAACTGGTAAGGAAGCCTGCTGAGAGTTGCATTAACCCCTCGAGAGGCTGCATCCGAACACCTGCAGTGGAGACAGTCTGGGAATGCCTCTGGGAATGTCTTTGCCAACTGGGTGCTGATGCCCGCAAGCATAAATGTAATCTACTGGTCAGACTGGTCCTGGAGAGCAGGCACCGCAGCAGGAATTTCTAGCTGCAGGCCTGTGGGATTCCCAAGGCTGCTGGGAGGAGTTCCTGTTGCTGCATGGCTGTTTGTAGGCCCTTGGGTGTTTCTCTGCAGAACTCAGAAATGTGCAGATTTCTTCTTTAGCTCACAGCCTAAATACACCCACTTGGGTGGCACAGACCATTCTGTTCTCTGCCGGTTGCAGTAAAGATTCCCACCTCGTGCCCCAGTGAGGGGAGCAGAGGGCTTCAGTGGGTGCTCTGGGAGCATGCAGGGTGCAAGGCTTGGCGGGCAGAGCTAACACAGGTCCTCCTGCCTCCCTTAGGATAACCTCTCTTGCGGAGTCACAGCTACAGACCCGGCAGCAGATCAAGAAGCTGGAAGAGCTGCAGCAGAAAGTGTCCTACAAGGGTGACCCCATTGTCCAGCACCGGCCCATGCTGGAGGAGCGGATCGTAGAGCTGTTCAGGAACCTGATGAAAAGGTACGTGGAGCCGCCGGCAGCTCTGGGATTATGGGGTGCGAGGGAAGGGGTGAGCAACCCGTGTGCCGGAACGGGATCCGGGATGTGACCGCGCTGCCTTGCGCTTTGTCCCTGCAGCGCTTTCGTCGTGGAGAGGCAGCCCTGCATGCCCATGCACCCCGACCGGCCCTTGGTCATCAAAACAGGCGTGCAGTTCACCACCAAAGTCAGGTGCGTCGCCAGCCGCTGGCTCCGTGTGTGTGCCATGGGGAGGGAGCCGCGTGGCAGGGAGCCAGGAGCTCCTCCAGAGGAAACGCCGCTGTGGCCGCCGCCGTGGCGGAAAGTGCTGGGAGCCCGGGAGGGAAGGAACCCCTGCGAGCTGGCCCTGCTGGTGCGCGGCCCGGTGACTCAGTGGCTGCTGGCTGGGGAGCCGCCGCGTTCCTGGAGGCAGCCGGGATTCTGGTAAATCCTGCCGTGGGGGTGGCGGGCAGGAAGCAGCGGCGCTTCCCTGGCCGACTGCCTCCCAGCTGCTCTGTGTGCCTCGCCAGGCTCCGCAGAGCCGCTCCGGCGCCCGGCTCTGCCCCGGAGCGGGTTCCTCGTGTCCCCGCTCTGCCCCGCTCGCCCCTTCACGTGCGGCAGCATCTGGCAGCACAGCGGTGCAGATGGTGCTCGATCAGAGCAGATGTCCCCATGATGCAGGCGGCTGGCCCTGATGGAGGGGGACTCAGAGCACTGAGGTGATGCCCCCTGTTCTGGGGACAGTGCCAGGACTGGCATAACACAGCCTTGAGCGCGGGCAGGATCAGGGGAGCCGGGTGAACTGTGTGGTGCTGAGTCTCAGTGGACGGTATGGAATGAACTATGATGCTGCCAGGCTGGACAGGCACCCACCAGTGCTGTTTGTGCTGCCCCAGTCTCCGCCATGGTTCATGGCAGGTTCCCTTTCTAACTGGAGCTCTCTGCCTGTGCAGGGTGCTCATGCTCACTTGCACATCTCCTGGCTCTTTGCAGGTTGCTGGTCAAGTTCCCAGAGCTGAACTATCAGCTGAAAATTAAAGTCTGCATTGACAAGTGAGTCCGGTGATCCTGGAGTTGGGTGGATGGAGTGTCTGGGATGGGCCTTGCTGCTCCCTGAGCTGTTCCTGTGCCACTGGATCTCCATTCCTGGGCCAAGGGCGAGCATGACCCTGAGCAGAAGAGGATTAGCGGGATCTGCTACTGAGTGCAGGGTGGCAGGGTCCCAGGGTTTCAGGGTCCAGGTCCAGGGTTCAGCATCCAGTGCAGGGCACGGCCGGGGGGTGCAGCGCTGCCCGCACGGCAGCTCCTTTGGGGCTGCCCTTCGCGCTCCCATGTCCATGCGGAAGGCTGACACTGCCTGTGCTCTCCCCTCTCTCCTAGGGACTCGGGGGATGTTGCAGCGCTGCGGGGGTAAGTGCAATGCAGCTGCTTGGCTCTTAATACCCTGGCAAGTGTTTTGCCTTGTTAGCTCTGAGGAGCTTCCAGTCGCACTGCGTCTCTGCTCTTTCCAGGTCGCGGAAGTTTAACATTCTGGGGACAAATACCAAGGTGATGAACATGGAAGAGTCCAACAACGGCAGCCTCTCGGCAGAGTTCAAGCACCTGGTGGGTACAGGAAGCCCTCGGGGCTGCTCTGAAGCCCTTGGGCCTGAGGAGCTGCTTTAGCTCATCCTTCTCTTCACAGACCCTGCGGGAGCAGCGATGTGGCAATGGAGGAAGAGCCAACTGCGATGTAAGTGCTGAGCCGGGGCCGCGCTGGGCAAGGGGCCCTGCTTAGGAGAGGCGGCCAGCTCTGCTTGGAGCACCCCTAGCAATCCCCTGCGAGCTCCGAGCCTCGTTCCGCATCGAGCAGCTCAACCACAGAAAGGGGAAGTGGGGGCACTGCCCGCAGAGGGTGTTTGTTGGCGTCATCCCATGTGCTGGCAGCTGCCAGAGCAGCAGCAGAGACCTTAGCAGCAGCGCTGGCCCCCGTGGCCGTGTGTCCCCTGGGTGAGAATGTGGGTGAGTGTCCCCTGGGTGCTCACTGTGCCCTCATCCCCACTCAGGCCTCGCTGATAGTCACTGAGGAGCTGCATCTCATCACCTTTGAGACAGAGGTCTATCACCAAGGGCTGAAGATTGACCTGGAGGTGAGTTGTGGGCTCCTGCAGGCCAAGGAGGAGAGGGCTGCAGGGCTGAGAAGGCGCCGAGCTGGGGGGTGTCCTGGGCTGTGCGGCTCTGCCTCGCCGGGCACAGGCCTGGAGCAGGAGGCACCTGCCTGAGCCCCAGCCCTGTGAGATGTCCCAACCTGCGCTCGCATCGTGTCCTTGCAGACCCACTCGCTGCCCGTCGTGGTCATCTCCAACATCTGCCAGATGCCCAACGCCTGGGCCTCCATCCTGTGGTACAACATGCTGACCAACAACCCCAAGGTAGGGCCGGGGGCTGCAGGGGTGGGCGACAGAGACGCCCTGCAGCCTCCTGGGCAGCTGCCCAGCAGCCAGGCTGCAGCGGAGGGAGGAAGCGGGGGGGAAAGCTGTGGCCCCACAGGGCTCGTTTGGGGTCTGCCCCCCTACTGCGTACAGTGCCCTGCTCAGGGCTGGGTGTTTCCTCATGCAGAACGTGAACTTCTTCACCAAGCCGCCCATCGGGACCTGGGACCAGGTGGCGGAGGTGCTGAGCTGGCAGTTCTCCTCCACCACCAAGCGCGGGCTCAGCATCGAGCAGCTGACGACACTGGCCGAAAAGCTTCTGGGTAGGCGCTGTCCCGAGTGTCCTGCTTGCCCCCCTGGGGTGACTCCCATGAGAACCATTTGTAAATGCAACGTTGTAGTAGCAGCATTGCATGGTTTGGGAAGAGTGTTTTACTTTGTAATTGCTTGGTTTTCCTTGAAATGCTGCAAACTTGGGTTGCTGCTTGGAAGGACGACTCTATCCCAGTGTTGATGCTCCTGTTTTTCTCTGCCAGGGCCAGGTGTGAATTACTCTGGCTGTCAAATCACCTGGGCCAAGTTCTGCAAGGTATCGTGCCCCTTTCCTCCCAAGTGCCTTCCCTGGGCTGGTCTGTTGCCCAAGCTGCACTCACAGCCTTGCTGCTCTCTTGCTCAGGAGAACATGGCTGGCAAAGGCTTCTCTTTCTGGGTCTGGCTGGACAACATCATCGACTTGGTGAAGAAATACATCCTGGCGCTGTGGAATGAAGGGTGAGCCTCACCTGGGGCTGAGTGGTGACCTGGGGAAGGAGCCCTGGGAACCCTGTCCCAAGGGTGGTAGGAATGTCTTCTGGGTACAGGCGCTTGGCTTTCCCAGGGTGCCTCTTCAGCCTAGACCTTGCTGGCTGGTTCCAAGCAAAAACCCTTCCCGGCACCTGGGAATGTCTAAAAGCTCTGCTGAGAGTAAGGCCAGGCCCTGCGGCTGCCTGAAGCTGTGTAGGGCAGAGGACTGGCAGCCCTCGTGCCTTAGAGCAGCTGCCCCAGTGTGCCCCCACCCTGGCACGCTCTTTTCTTTGCCCTCCAGCTACATCATGGGCTTCATCAGCAAGGAGCGGGAGCGAGCGATCCTGAGCACCAAGCCGCCGGGAACCTTCCTGCTGCGCTTCAGCGAGAGCAGCAAGGAAGGGGGCATCACCTTCACCTGGGTGGAGAAGGATATCAGTGGTACGTTGCCTCCAGCCTGCCCTGGCAGTGGTGCCTCGTGCCAGGGATGCTCCTGGATCACAGCAGTGTCACTGGTTATGTTTGTCCTTTATCCTTGTCCGGATGGGCCCTTTCCCTTTATTAAGACTTTGAGCATGAGCCCGGGTGCCTCTTGGTGGTCTCCGTGCTGGGTGCCCCTGCCCATGTGTTGCTGGCACAGTGCAGCTTTCCAGGCTGCTGGCACTGCCTCTCTGTGCTGCCTGGGGCCTCTTGCTGCCCATGTGCCACAGCCCCAGGGCCTGCAGCAGCTCTGCTGTGGCAAGCATGAGCCCAGGCTGCTCTGCCTTGTCCCAATCCCTCCTGTGCTGTCCGAGGAAGATCTCTGCCTCTGCTCGAGGAACGTGGGCACCTTGCCCTGTGTGAAAAGTGTCTTTGTACAGGGAAAACCCAGATCCAGTCCGTGGAGCCTTACACCAAGCAGCAGCTAAACAGTATGTCCTTTGCGGAGATCATCATGGGCTACAAAATCATGGATGCCACCAACATCCTGGTGTCCCCCCTGGTGTACCTGTACCCGGACATCCCGAAGGAGGAGGCGTTTGGGAAGTACTGTCGCCCTGAGAGCCAGGAGCACTCTGAAGCTACAGACTCAGGTAGTTGTTGACTTTCTGTGCTCTCGTATGCGAGCTGGCAAGTCACTTGGGCTTGTTCCATGACCGCTCCGAGGCGGAAGAGCTGGTGGTAGCTGTGGGATCCTGCTGTGGGTCACAATTCGCAGCTGCAGTCTGGGACTAATGCTTGGGAGCACGTTCCTTGGTTCCCGTGCAGGGCTACAGCAGCCTGTGAGGGCTCGGTGGCTGCTGTGCCGTGTCTATAAGGCCATTCCCACCCGGAGCGGGGCAGAGGGGGTTGGTTTCCATCCTCTGGCAGCTTGTGACTAGTCTGCTCTTCCTTGCAGGTGCTGCTCCATACCTGAAGACCAAGTTCATCTGCGTCACCCCGTGAGTGTCCTGGAAGGGCTGTCTGCAAGCCCAGGGAGCAGCCCTGCTCGCGGGGTCTTTCCCTGCCCTGCTTGGTTGCTTGGGGTGGTTACAGTCCCTCAGCTCACGCTGTCCTGCCACTGTGTCCCAGGCTTGTGGACAGAGTAGGAGGAGGCCAGAGGAGGGTCTGTGGGGCTCTTCTTCCCTCCTTGGCTTTTTCCTTGTGTTGTGGAGAGCTCAGCTCTTGAGACCTGGGGCTGGCCATGGTGTTGGAGCACTCCGCTCAGCATCTGACTGTCCCCGTGTTCCCTTTGCTCCCTGTGCAGCACCTCCTTCAGCAACAGCATCGACCTGCCCATGTCCCCGCGCACCCTGGACTCGCTCATGCAGTCTGGCATCAGCAGCGAGGGAGCAGAGGCCAACGCGGGCCAGTTCGGTGGGTCTCGCCGCAGCACCGCGCGGGCATGGCCTGGCTGGGGACAGAGCTCCAGGGCTCAATCTCAGCCCCTCGGGGCGCCCCGTAACCTCTCGCTGCGTCTCCCTGCAGAGTCGCTGACCTTCGACATGGAGCTGACCCCGGAGTGTGCGTCGTCACCCATGTGATGGGCTCCAGCGCTGCTCCCGGAGCCTCCCGGCACTCGCCTTCCCGGTCCCAACATCCCCCCGTCCGGCCCTGCTCGCTCGCTCGTTTAGGGCCTTTCCTTGCGAGGAGCTGGGGGCCGGGGTCCTCGACCTAGATTTCCTTGTTGACCCAAATGATCAACCACCTCCGTGGTGGTGCCGTTGGCCTCTTGGCGGGGAGGGGGGATAACCCTTTTTCTAGTTCCTTCCGTAACACACTTTATTATTGTTTTGCTCGTTCAAGTGCCTATCAGCCTCCAAGTGCAGCCTCAGTTCTTACAAATGCTTCTGCAGCCCCTCTTGAGCTGCCTACTGTCGAAAGCTGCTTTGCTGACTGCTGCTATCTAGAAAGCCCTGAAGCTCTTTCAAATGTGGATTTTCCTCCTAGTAGCTGAGCAGGGCTGGAGTCGCAGCACCCTGTGCTGGAAAACCAGACAGAGAAGGGAGGCTCCTCCAGCCCTCAGAGCTCCTGTCTTGGTGCCTTCTGCTCCCCTGGTTTCTGGGCTGGGGGCCCAGCCAGCAGCAGGGAGGTGGATGGGCCCAGGCCCTCCTGTCCTGGGCCAGGCTGGGCTTTGGGAAGCTTTGGGAACTCCTGGGGAGCTTCAGGGCTCCCTAGGAGCTTCACGAAGAGCCTCGGGGAGCCACCACCGTCCTGCTGCAGGCAGAGAGCTCCAGCAGTCCCTGGGCTCCCGCTGCTCTCCCTGCCCTGCAGGGAGGCTCCGGGGGAAGAGCAGGGCTGTGTCCCAAGACCCTTGTGGGTGGCACCCGGCAGCGTTTGCATCTCAGCTCTGTCTGTGGTCCCTGGGGTGCTAGGGCTGCCTCCGTGGCCCTCCTGCCCCTGAGGCTGCTCGCTGAGGCTCAGCTGGGCAGGGCTGCCCTTCGCTGGCTGGGTCCAGGCTGGGCCCTCTTTCCTTTGCTGGGGCTTGGGGCATTTTGGTCAGTGAGTTTGCAGCTTCTCGGGGGCTCTGCATGGCATTTGGGTTGGAAGGTGGCTGTTGGTGTTGAGCAAGGAGGGGGCAAAGGCTGAAGGGAGCAGGGGCTACGGCGAGGGAGGAATGCGGGCCCGGAGGCCAGGGCGCTGGGCCCTGCCTCGCTCCGAGGCTCGAGGAAAGGGGGAGCAGGTGGGAGCCTCCAGCAGGAACGGGGGGCCGGGCTGGTCCCTGGGCACGGCAGAGGGTCACAGCCCCAGACTAGGGCGTTGGTGGGAAACTGCCCCAGGTTTTACAGGGCTCTGAGCCCTCCGAGTTTGGCTGTAGGGGAGAGAGCAGGGACCAGGGGCTGTGCTGGAGCCCTGGGAAGCGAAGGAGGGGATGGGGATGGAGGGCAGAGCTGAGGGCAGGAGGCTGCAGGGTCCTGCCCCTGCCAGGGCCCTCGTGCTGGAGCAGCCTAGGCCGGGGCAGGCGGAGGAGCCCGGGGCTGCTCCTGCACCTCTGCTGGGCGCCCAGCTGCCCCTGGCTGCCGCAGCATCCCGGGCAACCTTCGATACTGTAAAAAAATTTTATTTTTTTGTATATTTTATTGCTGTATCTACAGGCTTTAACTTTCTCCAAAATAAAGGCTCTGAAGTGTCGCGTGCTCCTGTGTTGAACTCGGGTTTCCCTGGACGGCGCCTGCCCGGGGGCACGCGGGCCGGCAGCGGCCCCGTGGGCGAGGAGCCCCCCGGGCCGGGCCGGCTCCTGCTCTGGCTGCCGCCCTGGGGCCGGTCCCCGGGGCTGGACCGGGACTGGGACCGGGCCCGGGCCGGCGGCGCTTCCTGGGGCTGCGCTGCCCTCTCGTGGGGACGGCCCGAGACGGCACCGGGGCCGGGTTGGATCTGACTGGGGGGCAGAACCGGGGGGGCTCCGGCTGCTGCTCCGCGGCTCGGAGCTCCCTGCACGGAGCCGCCCGGGTCCGGCCGTGCCGCTCGCCCCGTGCACCAGCCCACGCGAGCTCCCGGCCGGCTCCATCCCCGCGGCCAGGGCGGCACCAGCCCCATGTCCCACGGGGACGGCAGCAAACGTCAACCCGTGCAGGCGGCAGGGCCCGGGCTCGGCCGCCCTCGTGCCGGGGAGCCGGGACCGGTGCGGCCTTGGCCCCCACTCAGGGAGCCTGGAGGAAGCGGCACCTTCTGCCGGCCTGAGGCTGCTCCCAGGCCGTGCAGCTTGGGATGAGGCCGGAGTGGTCGCGGGAGCGCAGGGCTGGGCAGCGCTGCCGGCGTGGCCTGCGGTGCCGCGTCCCCGGGGCAGCCCCGGTGCCACCAAAGCGGGTCAGCGGGGCAGCCTGGCTCCGTGAGCTGCTCGGAGGGGAGGCGTCAGCTCCGCAGCTGCGCCCAGCCCGCCCGGATTAGGGCTCCCAATGCGGCTAAGCGGCTTGGGCAGCCGCTCGCGTGACCGGGAGGAGGGTGGCGGCGGCGGCGGCCACCTGGCAGCGGGGCTGAGCTGCCCGCGGTGACGGCTCCGGGGCGGCCGCGGGGGGCTCTTCCCCCGGCTCTGTGCAGCACATAGGGCGAAGCCGCTGGGGGCTGCTCCGGTGGGAGCTGCCATGGGGCCGGGGCAGCTGCTGGGGTGCAGGGGTGACCCAGTGCTGCCTGTTTACTGGAGCAGCGGGCACCAGAGCCGGGTTAAACCCTGGCAACCCACGGGACCGGTGCTGCCACCGCCAGGCTGGGGCACTGTGGCTCCTGCTGCCTGCCACAAGGCACCGGGGCCAGGGGCTGGCACCGCATGGGACCCCGGCCCAGCGCCGCCCTGGCTTGTGCTGCAGCCCCTAAGCTGCTCCTTCCCCCCGTGTTTTCCAGCAACCAGAAAGGCACGGTTTCCTTCCCGGCTGGGCCACCGGGGAGGCGGGACACGGGATCGTGCTGCACGCGGTGCCAGGCGCAGCGGGATGGCTGGCGTCCCAGTGCCGCCGGGGTCCTGCGGCCGTCGATGACACAAAGGCCCCCCCGGAGAAGCAGCCGGGGCGCTGGCGGTGCCTCTCCGGCAGGAAGGCCGCAGCTGGAGAGGCGGGTTTCCAGGAAAGCAATTACGCGCCCCGGGCTCACGGTGCCGCAGCGCCAGCGTCACTCGCCTCCCGCCGAGCTTAGGCGAGATGACGGCGCAGGGACGCGCGGGGCCCTGCTGCCTCCTCGGCGCTGGCCAAGGTGGCCCGGTCTGGCACGGGGGGCTCCGGCTGTTTGGCATGCCGGGAGAACCCACCGTTCCCGGCCACCTCCTGTTACATCCTGCTGCCTGCAGCCGTCGTGATTCTAAACTGCTCCCTTGGCCCTAGCAGGATGAAACAGCTTCTGCTTTCCTGCCAGGATCGCTCTCTTCCCATTTTCTTTTTCCTGTGAATGGAGAAGGAAGAAGCCATAGGGAAGGGGAGGGAACAGGGGAAGCTCGTGGGCTGCGTGCCAGCTCGTGGGCGCTGTCCCCACACGCCTGTCCCGAGCCCCCCACGGCCGGGCTGACCCAGCCGCGGGTTGGGAAAGCGGTTTGCCCGTGTGATGCAACCCGCCGAGCGGGAGCGTTCCCCGGAACGGCGGCGAGGGCAGCAGCGCTGCCACCTCCTTGTCCCTCGTCTTGCAGGACACAGAGGACACAGTCCTGGCTGCTCCAGGGCGGCAAGCGGAGGGCAGCGGGCGGCAGCCAGGGCTCATCCCGGCCTCTCCGAATCCATGGATGCGGCAATCGCGTCAGGGAGAACTTGGGACTCGCTTACATAACCGCAGGCCATTGGCAGCGGCAGCGCCACAGGCAGTGCTGGCCGGGGCGGCGGGCGCTGCCCCGCGGCCTCCCCGCCGCCCGCCCCATCTCCCTCCGGAGTTTTCTCCCCGCGGAAGAAGGGCCGGTAGCGAAAGTGAAAGGCCCGGAGATCCCAGGCGGGCGCTCGCGCGTCGCTTCCTGCCGCAGCCCGCGTGGCTCCTGCGCCGCTCAGGGTGCCCCATCGCCCCAGGGTGCCGCATCACCCCACAGGGCCTGGTACCTGGGGTGCCCCATCTCCCCACGCGCCCCCTCACTCCAAGATGCTCTGTTGTCCCATGGCGCCTCATTGGTGCAAGCTGCTCCATCACCCTGGGGTGGCCCGTTCCGCGGGGTGCTGCCCCACGGCGATGCCCAGGAAGCTGCACAAGGCTGCTGGTTTTGCCTCCCGCTCTGCGGCCTCTGCTGCCTGTCGGGGAGAGGACGCAGAGGGAGCAGCCCTGGGCGACGGGGGACGTGAGGCCAGGGGCAGAACCTCGGCCCGCGGTGCCTGGAGGTGGCACTGATGCTGTGGGGGCCGCTCCGGCCGCGCTGCGGCTCCTTCCCGCTGCCCCCTCCTCCTGCCCCATGTCCACAGCAGGGCTGGGACCTGGGCACTCGTGTGTGCCCCGCGCCCGGGCACAGGGCGTCGGGTGCCAATGGGGGGCCGCAGGCTCAAGGGACACGTGGAGCCCAAGGCGGTCGGTGCTGCAGCCCGGCGAGGGGTTAAGGCAGCGACGGGGGCCATGCGGATGTGCGGAGCTGCAGGCCAGAGCGGCGGCCGCTGGAAGCGCCTCCCCTGCACACACGGCTCCGCCGGGCACCGGTCCCTCTGGCTCTCGCCCGCTCAGCTCATTTACCAGAAATAAGGAAGTTGGAAAAGCCGGTGGGACTCGGCGCGCTGGCACCACTCACCCCGCGGCGATTTCCTCCCTGTCCCCTCACTCCCATGCAACCCCTGGTCCATCCCACGCCGCTTTTCCCAGAACGGGGCCGCTCCTGCAGGCGGGAGCTCCGGGATGCGGCCCTGCCCCGTGGGGCCCAGACCCGCAGAAAGCGACGAAGCCGGTGAGGCCCCGCGCGTGGACGGACCCGCTGGCCGGTGCAGCGGTGCCCCTTGCCGCGCTGCCCCCCATGCCTGTGCCCCCCAACCCGTGCGTCTGGCAGGGCCGGGGGGTTCCCGGGGGGTCCCGGGGACCAGGTCCCTGCAGCGGCCGGTGCAGCCCCCTCCTCCCCGCATCCGGTGGCCGCTGCCCCCGTGCAAGGCCCCGCCGCTCGGGGCCGCTCCCTCCCGGTGCAAGGGCGGTTGCTCCCAATGCAAAGCCCGGAGCTGCTCCCCGGCGGCCCCGGGGCGCGGGCCGGTACCGGAGCGAGTGCCGCGGG
>JAVCKT010003104.1:11003-22223 GCA_032273925.1 Rhynchotus rufescens | reverse complement strand
ATTTGCTGATATTATGATAACCAGAATAACTGTGATTATTTGGGTACCTATAAAGGAGACTTTATTTGAAAGCTGTAAACATTAGAAGGAATCTCCCTATGCAGTAATCTATGCAGTAATCAGTAAACAGCCTCTAGAAGTGTATCCTTTCAGCCATGAAGGGAGGTACAAAGAAAACAACTTGACTGTTCTGAACACTGTGTTTATTGGAGTGTCCAGCTGAACAGGACAACCAGGAAAGTTAAGACAAGTTACTTAGAGGTCTGAATTCAGTCAACATGAAGGATATATCCTATATCTGAAAGGGCATATTGCTACTAGTTGCAAAATTGTCTTAGTTCTGTTAAAGTTTTTACACTTTTATACTCCAAACCAAGGAATGTATTTAAATTAGGTGACCACACTCTCATAATAAAAACATATCTGGAATCTGACTGAATATGGAGTCTGAGTATGCTATTCAGGGTTTGAAACCCTGAATATTGTGTATGACTCTGGCTATATTTTATAATGAACTCAAAACCAAACAGAAATTACAACAAAGGAGCCTAATGCCTAACTCTCTGAAAAGTGTTACATTCAAATTCAGAGCTCATAATGATTTCATCTGCTTTCAAACTGGACTCTATGCTTTCTCAGAATGAAACGTTAGTACTGAGAAGTCTTAAAAAGATACTTGAATGAATGTCATTTATATCACCAATAGAACAATATTCTGCTTTCACAAATGAATTTCATGTGCAAAACGACTTAGAGTAATAACCTGCAGGAGAGGTCAGATCAATCTACAGAAATAATATTCAGAAGTGTGGAGGAATAGTTTTTCCCTCTCTTTTGCATACTATTAAAACATATGCTTTTAAAACCGTATATACCTATATATATGTACTTACATTACCTAAAATAAATTAAGCCTCTCAAAAGATGCAATTTGTCAAAGCTAGAATCATTTTGAAACCTCTGAAAAAGGGACTCTATTTGCAGATGCAAGGCCTCCTGGGTTCAATTCTCATCTCCCAACCACTGACACTCTTTATTGCTCTCAACAAATTTTCTTCCCCTCCATTTTCCCATGTGGGCCTATTAATTTACGAAGTGATGGTGAGTCATTTAATGATGCTGATGACGGGAAGAGTGCCACAGAAGTGGCCCAGTATGGTCCCTGCAGGGAAGGGGGCATAACTGGGCAGACAGGATGCTTTTGCATGGGGAAGAGGTGGACATAGTCCCAGCACGTGATACTGGAGAGCATCTTCCTGGAGTGCAGCAGGAGAAATGATTCCACTGGACTGCTAACTTATCTCTGATCTGGTCTTTTGGTTCTGTGTTAATGCTACACATACCTGGGAGAGGAAAAAAGGTATTGATAAGTACCCTTCATTATATATCTGATTAAAATGAAAGCTGACTTTTTCCCTTCAGCTGTGCACTAACAGGTTCCTTGAGTTTTCACAAGACATTAAAGGAATGAAACATTATCAGAAAGGCATTCTGTTGCAAAGGAACACTAATCAATGCTGAGAACATTGGTTATAAATTATTCATATTTCGTTCTAAACTACTCAGAGCTCAAAAAGACCCAAGCCCCAATTCTAACAGTGTGCAGCACTGGTGGTTGGATACAAATGCATGACTGCCTCACACGGTAAGTTCTGCCGTAATATACTGCATCCTGCAGCATCCAAACAAATGCAGCACTGAAATGCCTGTTTCAGTGGATTATGAGAAATAAATCACTGAGTGGCCTTGCCCGCGATAGAACCTGATCACTGCAACTTGTTGTGCATTCTTCCTTCACCACACATTAATTTTTAATGCAGCCATTTCAAAATAAAGTCATAATGTGAGCCATGAATCACAAAACGGTGGTAATAAACCACTTTGGTTTATATTAGCTCTATGCAGACAATACTTAAGCATTTCTACCATTAGCAGGGAATATTTGAACATTCTCCGCACCACATTTCCTCTATTACTTCCATTTTAAATTGTGGAAATGTGGGAAGCAAAGCCAGTTCTAATCAACCTCTGGGTCACTATTTATTCTCTTAATTGAATGATAGTATGCTAACAAGTGAGGATTTTTAGCACTTCTCTGACAGCTGCAAAATATTTCTCCCTGACTTAGAGTGATGGAAACAGTGATGCCAGCGACAGCTGTGCTAGAAAACAGAAAGGGAAGGACGGGAGGACAATTGACGTCCATGGAGCCTAGACATGAGTGATTATTACTATTTTAGTACTGCTTAGTACACAGATAGATCCACTGACCCCAAGGGTCACTCCTTATTGAAAGCATTGTAGATTTGTGATACAGAATATGAAATGTTTTTCTTAGTGCAGAATTTACTTTTGCAAGATGTGCTGATCTCTGCTTCTTTTTGTGCCTCTTTTTTTTCTACACCATAGGCCTTAGCAGGTTACTGTACTATGTAGTAACCAAGAGTAACTTGAAAGAATAGCTAGACCCTAAGCCAACTCTTTACAAAAGAAAAGCATTTGGGATATCTGGCGTCTGGAGATCTGCTTTAGAAGTCCTTCATTGCTGCACTTGCCTTTTTGTCACAGACCTATTTGCAGGACATGTAATGGTCTGGATATATATCTAGTGATATAAAGAGCAAGGAATTCTAAAATTGTAATAATAAGTATTACCTTTCCTCATAATTCTCCTTTTGCTTAAATATGGGGATGCTGGTAAAGCACCAAGTTTGATAAAATGTACATTATGTTTTTGCCCACTATAAATACAGGGTCAGTTTTGCAATATATAAATAAATAAGTTGTATTCTTCAGCTAGCATTTATTAACTCTCAGGTTTTTAAGAATTCACATAACAATTCCCTGGCAACTTTTACAACAGCTTTCTTCTCTACTTCCAAGTATGCAAGAATCCTGGGCCCCATAACCCATGATGATCTCTTAACTGGGCAAAAATGTAATTTCCGATTAGTTTTCCTTCTGTGTTTCACCACCCTGAGTAATATGAAGTTTGTATTCACACCTGCATTCGCAAGCTTCTGAGGGACCATAGGGAGGTTGGTGTGTAAATTAACATTAATAATGAAAATATATAATTTCTGTTGTTAGAGAGAAGTGAGAACAAATATTACAAGCTTGAGTATATACTCTGAGGTCTCAGGTACTATAACTGAAGATTTTCCACAGAAGTTTAGGTTACAGGTATTAATTGTGAAAGAGCTGTATCTTAGAAAACATAATACTTTGGTGTGTTAAAAATGTGTCTAGACAGTTCTAGAATCACTCATCATTGTTTCAACCTATACATGAGGACCACTAATGACAAAGATTTCCTAACTTTTCTACGCGGTCTGATCTCCTGCTTCTACCTAATCCTACCAGCAAACATTTTCTAGCATCTAACAGTAGTCTCTCCTGCTGTGATTATTTTCCATGGCCGATGCCAAAAAGAATGAGAGACTATTGTCTTCTTTGCAACAGTTTTTTATGAACTTGGAGAGAGTAACTGAGTCTTCCACCAATCTTATTGTCTAGTGTAAACAGCCCTGCTCTTATAATTTTTCCTCGAGATCCTGAGATGATAATTTTAATATGACATTACTCATGTTACTCTTCTCTGAACTGTGCTCTGGATCTTTCTAAGTGCCATGTCCCAAACTGGCAGCGCAATCCAGCTGTGACTGTTACTTCATATGTCAGGCAGAATCCACTGCTGTTTATATGGCCCAATTTATTTTTACCATTTTTGCAGCAGCATGATACTGAAGTGGAAAGTCTACTGTGCTCTGAATTCCTTTATTCATGTATTAGCCAAGCCTCATGCTGCTTAAAGGTGGGCATTGGACAATATAAGATGTTTTCTTACTGCTACCAATAAGTACTGAGGTTTTGTCACTCACAGTTTAGACTGAAGGTTTAATTTCAAAAGTTTCAGGTGCCTGGATTGATGTTGGTCACTGTGCAACTCTTTGCTCATCAGTCCGGACTGACCTTGACTCTGCAGCTGCATTGGTTCCACCCTGGCTTGCACTAGACTTTAGTCCTTACAATTCCTTGGATGAAGGCCACTTTTGAAGTTTTCATAGAGGGTAGGAATTGAAGCAGTGGCTTTCAAAACAACGGCAGAGTGTATCTGAGTTTTCAAGAGCATCCATTTGGCACATGAAACTCAGAATAGCTCACTTTGCCCAATCAAGCCTTTCCTCAATGGTGTGGGATCAGATTGCTCTGCTCTGGCTGACAAAATAGGCAGCTCCAGCTCTGGGGCAGCCTCATAGATCACCTCCTCCTGCCAGGAGCATCCCCAGAGATTTGGATTTTCTCTACTCTGGGCAACGAAGGTAAATCCAGCTCCCAGGCTTCCTGTCCATAGCCAAAAAGGAGTAATGAAGAGGAATGAAAAAGACCCAGCAGCAAAATAAGGATAGGCCTGGAGTGGAAAATGGATGATTTTTAACTTAGGAAAATAAAATAGAAGGATGAGACTGTGGAAACCTTTGATTAAAGTGCTTCCTCCAAGTACTTGCAGGATTTGGGCTGGCAAAGGAAAGGCTACTACTTTAATTTGCTATTGTTCTTTGTTCACCACACTTGAGAGTCAGGGTCAGTGTCAAATCCATAGTGGGCATGGGCAGGAATAAAATAGGGAATTCTCCTTTACTTTCTTGATGACTTTTAGATTTTTTTTTAACAAAAACTTATCCTAAAGACCACTGTGATATGTGATATGATCTGTAAACTCTATTTGGCTTTGAATCAGGCATAGGTAGTGGTATTTTAAATATGTATTATAAAGTTATCAGATAAATAACAATCATTTATTCATTAGGCAATGTTTTGGAACCATTAACTAAGTTGTCATTTTCTTCAACATAAACATTAAAGTATTGATTTGAGGGCTAGAGAGCGCATGCACATTTTACAAAACTTGAAATCTTTGTAACACAGTTAGATTTCTCTCTATGTGTTTTACCTGTCCCTTCTGTTAATAGTTTTAAGCGCTAGTTAACATGTAGCAGGAAGAGAATTCAGTGACTGTCACAGCACTGCTACATTTTTGAAGCAAGTTCTTTAAAAAACATATATTTTCTCAAGATAACAATTTTGAAAATGACTGCTGGAAGGAAATATATTAGCAATTAAATTAGCGTGTTTTAGCACAACAAGCAATAAACTGCTTAACACTGAGCCCCTGTGAATTAAAAGCCGGAACAGCATTGGACAAAAGTCAAGGTTATGCTGACACATTTATTTCTCAGTAAATGAAGACTGTTTAGTTTTAATGCATTTGTGGTTAGCAATAGTTTCAAAAGATCAATGTAAATTCATTTTGAACTAGTAAATAATGTCTTAATGAGACTTCTGACAGCATGCTTTCACACCTTATGGTTCCTTACCTTTAAAAGTGTCCAAAGGTGAACCTATTTTTCCTGGCTTTTTACAATAAACAAATACCATCATGCAGGATTTTATGACTTCTGTCTGAAGTGTATTCAGGGAAATTGCAGTTTGATTTCAACAACCACAGAACTCAGGTTGTTCAGCCCACAGTATGTTACTGTTCTTCTGCCACAATGGCTTAGCTCTGGTTCAGAGTAAAAAAGAGGTTAAATGACTTCCTTTTTCTTTTTTCCTGCCACATTAGGTAACTTATATGAAATGCAGTGCAGGATTTACCACTAACCTCTGAAGGTAGTGTGATGTAAACCATCTGCCACGCAGAAACTTGCTGGTGCTTATAAATGTACTCCCCCATTTCACAACTGGAAACCCAGTTCTCTTCCCCTGTAGGTCTGTCTGAGTCCTCTACTGATGTTTAACAGGAACCGTATCGGATGTACAGCAGATCCATCGTGGTGGACATTGAGACTCTAGAGCTCCAGTGTCTATGGTGTCATGACTTTCAGGAGCAAAGCCAAAAGCATTTTGTGCAGATTGTCTCCAAAGAACCAACAGTTCTGCCTTTCTAATGCAGAATTTTATCATACGGAGAGGCTGAGGCCTGCACAGGGGCACACATTCTTCAAAAGCGCAGCTTCACATCAGTCCGTCTGTAAAGTCAGATGATTTAGGCACTAGCTCAGCAGCCCGTGCAGTGGCACCCGTGACTTCCATAGGGCTCTTCATGTGACTGATGCTACGCATCTGCTCTTTGACTCAGGATACTGGTATGAGCCAACACCACAGGTCTCAAAGGAAAACAGGAAACAGAAATCTTGTAAAAATTTTAGGAAAATTCTAAAAATAACCTTCAAACTTGCATATAATAGATTTTCATTGTCTGACACCTTGCAAAATACCAGGCATATAAGGGAGTACTCTGGCAGTCAGATATATAGAAATATCTACATGCTAATGGTATACAACTCCATTACTCTAGCTCAAATAAAGCTGCAGGAATAATAAATTAGATCTTATAATTGTCATGTCCTTGTGACTGTTATCCATCTTTGACCTCAAAGTAATGTAATTCAGAGGAAAGGATTTCTAAGTCTGGCAGAAAATAAACATTTCTTTGGCAGTGGTTTTCTGATGAAGCAAGTTGCTGTTTCATGAACCTGAGAAAAAACACACATGCCTTCAAACCTATTCCACCATTGCTTCTTCTTCCAGGGAAGGGAGGATTGCGGTTGTTATGTCATCAAGTTATCCACCCTAATGAAGACTGATGCTTTTTTGGTAAAATAGCCAGGTGTCAGGGCACTCGGTAAAATAACCCAGTGAAGGATCCCAATTCCATGAGTTCTACTGGGCATCTTCCATAAATACCAAAGTCTGGTACTTCATTTACTTATTCTAAAAGACAGCGCTGATGTAGTCATTAAAGTCAGTTGTGTTTTGGAGGATGTTTGAAAAATCTCAGTAAGAGTTATAAAAGTAGCTGAAGGGCTTCCAAGTGCGACAGATGTACTCCAGTAGAGTCACAGGTTACAGATCCTCTATCCATACTCAGCTTCTGGGATTATGGCTTGAGTCACGACCAACCCATTGCAGGAAGAAATGAACTGGGAAGAAGTTAATAATGTTTGTACAATTTCAGTTCAAGTTGAGTGGAAGAGCAATTGGAAGGATTTTATAGCTGCATATTGCTATGTGCAATATACTGTTTTGAGAATGAAAGCACAAGGCAAAAAAATCCATTCCCCAGACACACTACAACCAAATTAAAAAAAAAGAGGAAAAAGAAAAAAGAAAAAAATCACCCTTCCAAAACTGGAAAGAAATGAGTCAACCTAGTAAGGAGAAGTAAAATAAACAGAGTCTCTAAAACTTCAGAAGGAACCTCTCCAAAAATGTATAGAGAAGAAAATCTTGAAAAGTGATCAAGTATAACCTAGGCCAGTAATTATATTAAAAAATAATTCGTTTTCAAACTAGCACTAGGGTGTTACAATAATACTAATGCATAAAAATTCCAGCAGTCTTCTACAAGTTGAAAAGCTAAATGTGGAAATATTGCATTAATTTTCTAGAACAGTTTTTTATCTGAGGCTTTTTGTTCCGCTCAACTCCTAGCAATTTTTGCATGAGGAGAGGAATTAAGCTCCATTGAAATTTCTCCTTGCAGACTTTTTTTCCTCCAGCAGAAGATTTGCAAATTGAGAAGACCATTCTTGAGAAAGTACACAAGTAAGCCTCATACCTATGCAACTTCTTTCTCATTAACCTAGAGTTGCATATTAGATGAGATAGCCCAAAAGTAGCCATAACTATATGGTGAACTAAGTGCCTTGCTAACAGTATAAAGCAATAGAAAGAGATATTGAACTATCAGCTGGTTTCAATAACCACATAAAACAGCCCAAGAAATGGACAAACAGTAGCATGCCAAGAAGATCTGGCAGGCGGTATGCAATAAGCTGTTTTATTCAGGAAGGTAAACTTCAAACAGGTACAAAACAGCTTCATTATTTCCTTTACATTGCTTTTAATGTGACTGACCTCTGTTTGGTGATTAAATATGGCTGCTTCCCAACCTGAAGGATCATTGAAGTCCTTGCATAGATCCATTTCTGTTCAAGGGGATGGAGACAGGTGTTGCACAATTAGCTCAGTGGTGGGGGCTTGGGCATGCACTTCCAAAGGAAAATGTCTGTGCAGTAGCCAAAGGGACAGAGGTCTCTCCTTGGGAGTTCTGCTGTGTTATCCACCTGACTCACATGTAAAACAAAGAACTTAAATTAGATTATGATCCAAAGGCTACTGAAATCTGCCATACTTTCTGTGGACTTGATTAGGCTTTGGATCTTGGTCTTTGTCCTGAAGCGACATGTCCCATTAGTTCTCCAGACCGACTTTTGGCTTTAGCTGGTTCAATATGTTTTACCCACATCTCTGGAGAGATGAATTTGATCTGAGAGGTCGTGTGGTTTTAACAGCTTTATGGTGCTCTACCTCAAACCTTGAACTGTAGGGATGCAAGCCTGTGAACCAGTTCCTGACTGTACAACTGGACTGTGAAGTTAACAAGACACTAGTGAATTTGCTAATGAACTCGCCCAGGAGGTGCAGGAAAGGGTCAGTTCTGCACTTTCCCCAGGACAAACTGAACCATAAATTTTACAAGTTTTTTGTTGACATTACACTTGTGTAAGAAATTCTTCTTTCTTGCTCATTTGCCTTATGAGTTATTTGAAGTGACAACTATTTCTGCCATGCCAGTCACGCAGCCATGTGATTTCCAGGCTTAACAATTTCTCTGAGACACCATGGACTCAAACCTCACTGTAGTTTATTGCTGAATAAAAAACAAAAACTTTAGATATTTCACCAGACTACAGTTCTCAGAGGGTCAAAGCAAAACTTGCATTTAAAGGAAATTTTCTCACAGCCTCCTCTTTTTTTATTAGTCCTTTATTCACCTCTCCAAACCTCTGGGCCTGGAAGAAAAGGCCTTTTGCACAACAGTCACATCTTTCAAGATTAAGTGAAGTGATTTATACATTTATGTAGTGTTAGTGATCATTCAAATGTTAAATTAATGGACGTTTCCTTGCCAGTTCCTTACCAGTTCCTGTAGCATTATTAATGTACCATTTAATCCAGAATACGTAAATTAATCCCTCTGCTAGCTGTGGAGAAATAGTTTTCCTGTGTCAATGTAGTTAATCCCTGGGAAGGTGAGTTGCCACAGCCCAACACAGAGAGACTTGAGGGAATTAATCATTCAAATTCCATTGAAGGCAGAGGTACCTGTACTGCACTCTGCTCCTGGTAAATTTTGAAATTCCTGGGAGACAATCCCACAAGCAGATACTCTAGTGCCAATGAATGCAAATCTACAAGAAGCCCTAGGGGTCTGGCTGAAGTTAAAGATTTTGCACGTGAGTACCATGCTGCTACCAACTTGTTAAGCTAATGCCCATTGGGATCTGCAGAATGACTGTTCAAGGTGTTGGGAAGGAGCCTGCTGTAAAGCAGGAAAAGCTGGAGGAGAATTTGACTACCTCATTCACTGGAGAAGCTGAGACATTTGCAGGAATTAGTGTCTGCTGGGAAGAAGACAGAAAGAACAGTAAATACTGTTTTAGCTGGAGATTTTTGAACAAGATCCTACACCCAGTAGAGGCAGAAATGGGAGTTTTCCTCAGCTTATTCAGGAACATCACAGTGTGACTTCTTTGGTAAACCAAAAATGTGGGAAAGCTTGAAGGAAAGTACTGGAAATAACTGATTACTACCTGCGGGAGAAAAAAAAAAAAAGTAGTACAGAGGAGTTATTCTTTTCTGCTGTTGTTTTATTTGTCTTGGTATAACCTTCTGTGTTAAAGCCAAATCCTCCAAACTAATGTGCCAGACTCTTAAATGTGTTTGCTCTTAACTGGAAAAGCATTGATATTCTGCCATCCTTTAAAAATGTGAGCTTCCAAATCTCTGTGATCTCTGCTTGTCAGGGCAGAGGTCCAAGCAGAACCGTTTGTCTGAGAAAAGATGACTGAGCGGTTTATAGTCATGTTGAACCTCTCTGTGTAAGATTTCAGTTCAAAAGTGTGTGTTTAAAGCATATGGCCATGACAAAATGATATGTCTTGGAGAGATGGTCAAGTTATTCCTACACAAGCTGACTGTAGTCCTGGAGTATGTATATTTATGCTGATGCATTTTTCTACTTAGGCTAATTTGGCCTTGCTGACGTTCATGGTATTCTAGCTCTGGCAGAGTGGAACATTAATGCAGCTTCTCCTACCTGAGCCTCTCCTCATGGCCTCGGGTTGTGTTCCTGACTGCCTCAGCTCCTGGTGATTTACTCCTCACCTTGTGGAATTTTGAATCTTTTCATTCATCAAAACCGTTACGTTGCAATTGAGTTTTATACATTACTTCAGTCTCTTCTCTGCTTGTCCAGAGAGGTTGTGGTGTCTCCAACTTTGCATATGGTCAAAAGCTATCTGGACAGGATCCTGGGCAATTTGCTCTAGGTGTCCCTGCTAGAGCAGGGGTGATGGATGAGATGATATCTAAAGGTCTCTTTCAATTTCAACTATTGTATGTGATTCTGTATGAAAATCACTTTTGTTGCAAGCATTATGTGTGTTTTCCTGTGTGCCTGTGAGGCTAAGTACAGGAGCTTCTATCCAGTGATAAGTTGCATGGGTAGAAATATAGCTAACATGTTTAAACAGTCTGAGTTAGGTGAGCTTCCTGACAAGGAGGCAATACACTTAGATATGTGTTTAAATATAAAAACATGGTTAATTCTTGTTCATTACAATGAAATCTAGGCATGTGCTTAAAGTTGTGCAGTTTCCTGGATGGTGGGAAAACTGAGCATCCTTTGTAGAGTTAATTAATTTAGCTGAGCTACTTTTTATGTACATGACCCAAAGAGAGAAATGTATGGCTTCTGTGTGATTTTTAAACGTATCTTTCAGTTAAATCAGATATCCAGACACAAATAGTAGTGTCCATTATTTGGATTTATGACATTCCCTGGAGGATTCTGGGTCAATAAAGCAGTGAATGGATTACAAAGAAGCCTCTAAAGTGTCTGCTGGAATTTGAAAGGAATGAATGAATTACTGTTTGTTTTATGACTGAAAAACATCTTTCTATGGATGCTGCAGATCAGCAGCTGACTGACAGATGTAAGGTGTTTTTGCTGTGTTTTGAAAAAAGCATATTTATTGTATTGAGGCAATAAGTCAAAGTATAAAAGGGAAGAAGAATTTCAGAGTAGCATACTATTAAAACAGACTAGAAAATATTGTTTCAATGCAAATAGTTATTACCTGGCACAGT
>JAVCKT010003103.1:0-10498 GCA_032273925.1 Rhynchotus rufescens | reverse complement strand
GGAAGGGAAGGGAAGGGAAGGGAAGGGAAGGGAAGGGAAGGGAAGGGAAGAGGAGTTTCACATTAGAGTGAATGAGTACTGCCTCTGCTCTGCAACAAGATTCCTCCAACACCCAGAAATTCACTCATAATAAGCCTTACAGTTGGCTACCTGTTGTATTCCTGATTTTGGACGTACCTTTGGAAGGAAGGTGGGTGCTGGCTGAAACTTTACCTTGAAGATACAAAGCTCTGCTATAGTGCTGCCCACTCCCCTGCAACACATGCCCTTTTACACACGTGTCTTGTGTCTTAAGATGAGACACAGCAGATGCACAGGCAATTCCACCTTCAGCCTGCCTACTGGCATAGAATGGGAAGAACAATAGCACTGGATTGTACAATAGTATTATGAAATTAAAGGCATCAGTGGTGATGACCCACTCAAGTGCTAGGATGTTCCTCTACAGAAGCACTCAAAGAAATTAATCATTTTATATTTAATTGATGGTTTGGATGGCATACAATAAAAACAAAAGCCCTACTTAGGCTCTCAGCAAACACTGGGGGATGAAACACTGAACATCTGCTTAGGTGCCCAGGCCACAGCTGGGTAAGCACTTTGGTCCATGACACATCCTACCGCTTGCCTGGTCACATTCCCACACCCCAACCTCTGCTGGGCTCTCACGGGGCTTTTTCTTTGCATGGCCACATGGTGAACCAGGCTGAGGAACTGATCTAGGACTAAGAAAAAGCCTCATGAGGGTGAAAAAAAAAATAAAGGCAAAGTGGTTTCCAGTCCAGTTCATGGACTTGTTGAGCTGTATCGATACAAGAGAAGAAGGAAGGGTGCTAGAGCAACAGGGCTGCTGTAGCAGACACTACAGCTAGGATGTTCCTCAGACCAAAGCCAGGATGAGGCAGAGACCACAGGGAACGAGCTGCAAGTGTGTGATTATGTAATTCAAGGCTAAATCTTAATGGGTATATGCTCAGTAAGGTAGAAAGGACAAACTGTATTGATACAGATAAATGCTAGGTTTAAAGTTAGGCACATCCTGAGCATTTGACTTTAGCAGCCTGTGCTAGTGCTCCTATCACACAGCATCTATTATAAAACAGTACTTGTGTGTTGTAATGCTATATAATGATCAGATTCTAAATCCATGCAGTACTTCCATCCATACTCCTACTTTTCATCCATACTCCTACCTGCAAAGATCATCCTTGTACCACAGGATTATGTAGACTCCACCACTGACAAAACCAGCTAGAAGTAGTAGATTGTATTTCTAGTATTGTTCAAAAGAGATGTAGTTAAAAAATGGTAGATCCTACAGATACTACATTTGGTAGGATTGGTGAAAGTCTAGAGTATTTGGGATCCCTATTTCCATTTATCAACATGGGGGTCTTTCAAAACTAAACCTAAAAAATTAAGACCTCAATTCTATGTCTAATTGCAGTCCAGAGCAAAATTCCCACACACTCAGCTATGCAGAATGAGGTCTCTTCACTAATGTTCCTCAAGTGTGTATAATTCTAACACCCTTTTAACACTTTTCATTTGTTTAAAAAAAGGGGAAAACGAGTTTCCATTTCTAATCACAACAACTACAGAAATAATGGAAACCGGTTATAGAATTTTAAACAACACAGGCAGCAGCCAAAGAGAGAACAGGACTTCCTCTAAGTCCAGTAGTGAGGAATGTTAATAAGTTTTTTGCTTTTTGTTTCATATCACTAAATGTTACCTCTCCAAATAACATTAACCTGTGCCTTTAGCAAGCCAGATGCAGTACTTTAATGTCCTCAGAAACTACTGACTTGGGCTTATCACTGATTTCACCTCACTACTCAAATTACTCCAAGAAAGTCTTTATTCAGAAAAGCTTCCCTCAAGTTCAACGAAAGTTGTGCCCCAGTACAGACTTTCCAAAGAGCCCTTTCCGTGGGAGCAGCGTGTCACGTTGACAAGACCTAATAACTCTCGAGAGACTGAATTTACACTGTTGAATTTGCACATGCACTTTCCTGTGGCAGCTCACACACATACACATCCTGCATCCATCCCTAGCAGCTCCCGAGGTTCTTATGCAAGTGGCTCTGCTCTCATTCCCCTGCATCGCAGGAGAGAGCCTGCAGCTGCAGGCACTCAGCAGAGAGCAGCAAGAGAAATGATATATTGCAGATATTTTATTTTTGGAAACCACACTGTAAATAAAGCCATTTCCAGAGATATTCCATGGACACGGAGCGCCTGGTCGCAGAGCCAGTGCCTTATGTAACAGAAGGAGCATTGTTTAGGATGCCCTTTTTAATTTTTTTTTTTAACAAGCCACTCCTGGTAACGCCGCTTACAAAGCTATAAAAAGCTAACAGCGTAACTATAGAGAATAAACACGGGAGTAGCTTGTGCTGCAATGGCTCTGGAGAGCTAGAAAACACAAGTTGCAGCGAGCCGCCGAACTTTATGGAATTGAGAGCGGAGCGCGGGCGATACTCACGGCGCGCAGAGGGTCCGGCGGCTCTACGGGGCCGCGCGCAGCTCCATGGCCAGGTGCTGAAGACAGCTCTCGGCCAGCCCCCAGGCACCGCTCCGGCCCCCGGGGCCCTAGGTAGCTCCCATTTAACCCAAGGTGCTCCTCAGCCTGGACACGTGGCGGCGAAAACAAGATCCTGGTGTCCAGTTGCTCGCTTGTCTTCGGAGCTGTTACCCGCGGCGGGGAAAAAGGGAAAAAAAAAAAAAAAAAGAAAAGAAAAAAATAAAATAAAAAGAGAGAAAAGAAAGAGCCACGTTAAGAGCTGCGCTCGCTGCAACACGCACTGGCTTCACCCGCGCTCCGAGCGCTGGAAATTTCCACTCCCCTCCGCGGGACTCGGGGCCTCGCTCGCCTCCTCCCCGCGCCGGGGCACTCGTGGGCGCGCGGAGCCCCGTGCCCAGTGCGGGCCTGGCACCGGCCCCGAGATGCCACAAGTTGCCAGAGGCGCCGGCCAGTTTCCGCGGGCCCGGCGGAGGCATCGGCGCGGGGTCCGCGCGGCACCCGCTGCTGGTCCCCAGTTATTCACCGCGGGCCACGGCGCCCCGGCGCGCTCTGCTCCGCCAAGAGAGGGGCAGAAAAGGAGCCCGGTGTTAGCGCCGGGGAGCCTTCAGCAGGAGGAGCCCTGCCCGCAGAAACGCGAGTCCCTGCTGGCTCCTGCCTCACTGCATATCGCAGCGGAAAGAGCGGAATATGTTTTTTCAGGGAAAAAATCATCATAGATTCATCAAAGATACATCATATATATATATATACACGCGGCATGCTCTAAGCATTTTTTAAAGTGCTAACGTGACAGGACAGAAAGAAACAACCCCCGCCTTAGAAATATTCGGAAACAACAAGTACTAGCAGCTATTAGCAAGCACACCGATAAAACAAAAAGCAATTAGAGGAAGTTTTAGTGCGGCGCTCTTCTCCCCCAGCAGCTATTGCTCAGCAGGCGCCACATCTGCGCACAGGGAGGTCCCCCCGGGGGCTGTCACGGGGTTTAAACACCGTGTCCTCGTGCAGAACACGGCCGAGCCCTGGGGTGGGTGCCTGTTTGTGCCCACATCACCAGCTCGGGGGGAGATTTCACCCCCTGTCTCCCTCCTTTTCAGCGCCGGGTCCTGCTGGAGTTTCGCATCATTCCCAGCAGTGCCGTACTCACAGGCATCCCTGGGGAACCATCCTGCAGATCTTAATTTAAGGCTCACCTGAGGTAGCGATTCCCAGCCCTGCAGCAGAGGCAACGGGGAAGTCCGACGCCTCGGAGGAGCGTTTCTAACCTCATTTCTGAGGGATGCAACCCAAACGTCAACCTTTTAAAGGGCTAACAGCCCTCGCTAGCAAGGCTCCTTGCCAAGCAAGGCAAGACACACAGGAGCCTCGGGAAAGGGTCCCTCGCAAGGGCCAGGAGCGAGCAGCGTGCCTGGCTCCTCTCCGCTCTCCCTCTAGTTTAGTCTCTGTTCTTTGGGAGCCACTGTGATTTGTAAGCCGTGATTTGTGCTTACGCTTTGCAGAGTACCCCGTGAGGAAAACTCATGCCTGGATTTGGGGGATGCCCTGAAAACCAGCGTCGCCTGCGGCCCTGGGAAACACGTGCTGCCCTCCGGCACCCAGCAGCACCGCAGCAAGGGGCACAGGCGGCATTTGGGGCTCCCAACCCACACCGAAACCTCCTTCCAGCGTGGATTTACGGGCTGGATTCACCCCAGCAGGCTCCAGGTGTCCCCAGAGGGACATCCCTCAGGGTGAGTAACTCAAGGCGCCCTGGGGGAGGCCTACACAGCGCGCAGGTGTAACACGGTGCCACGTCTTGGAGCAGTTATTGAAACGTGACGACAGAAATCCTGCTCCCGGCCGGGCTCCTAGCGAAAGCGCCGGCTTTTCCCAAGACAGCGCCCAAGCCTAAGCGGGTTACGTCACTGCTTTCCTCTGTGTGTTTTGGGTTTGGAGAGAATTAAGCGCAGCTGAACTCTCCCTAGGGCAAGTTCCCTTTCACTAGCAGGCCCACGAGCGCCTCAGCAGGCAGGGGATGTCCCCCTGGAGCCACCTCAGGCCAAAGCTCCCCAGCAGCAGGGGACAGGACCCAGGAGCTGCTTCAACATGGACAGGAAAAGCCGCTCCGGTGGCATCCCAAGGGCCCGCTGGACAAGGCCTTTCCCTCTCCTTTTTGAACACACTGTTCCAATTTCCACACATTTAATCCTCAGATGCTGGGAAAAGGCTCTGGACCATCCTACAGGAATTAAGCCCTAAGTGCTCAGTGCTCTTACCTGATGCGTTTTGGTTGCCAAGAGGCTGTTAAATATTTCAAGAGAAATCATGGTTTTCTTTCAGCTTAGGATTTGTAGCCATCTCAAATGCAGAATGACACAATGCTGAGTAGGCAGCAACATCCTAGACTCCCAAAGCACCTCAAAAAAATAAATAAAACTCCCTATATGCTGCTGAAGAGCTCCAGCCTTCATGTCCTTAAGCAACATTAGGCTTTGCCTTTATGGTGGACACAGTCCTCAGGCTAACACACAGTGAGAGCACTTCTGAGTAAAGTTTGCCCTCACTTTCCTAACTTAAAATCATTGCCATCTAAAAAGGGCCAAAGGGAGAAAAAAATAAAATAAAAAATAAAAAAAAAGCAGCCCATTATTCAGCCCATTATTCCTACCCTTTCTCTTTATTCACTGCAATGGATGAGAGAAACTGCAGAGCTCCAACACTGAGGGTGGTGGTAGTAAATTACAGTGGCAGGTAATAAACCTGTACATTAATTCTGTTCATTTAATCAGCTGCCTGCAGGCTGCGACCTCCAAGGCTGCTGCCAACATCCCCGAGCCCTGAGGGCCCTTAGATAAAAACAGCCACAAAACCCCCCGGCTTCTCCCCAGATTGCTCGGTGCCAAGGCCCCTGGCAATCAAAATTCAGCACCATCCAGTGGCAGGTTTCGTTGTGTAATGCTGGAGATCAAGAGGAGAAACTTCAGAACAGTAAAGAGACCCTGCGCTTCAAAAATACATAAATAAAAAGAACACCCACATGCAGGGATTCTTCCTGCTTTCACCGATCCCAAGATATCAATATTAGAGTTTATCAGGGAGGTGTGTGGAGGGAATTAAAACTGTTTACTTTGGTTATCTCTCTTGTAAAGCTGTTATGCTTCAACTCAAGGCATTTAGCTTTACGATGAAGTACCATAAAAAGTATTTCCAGTAACATTTTTAAAGATCTCATAAACGAGGAGGAGAGGTTTTTACAGTAATGTCATGCTTGCATATTACTTTACAAGCTTCCAGATCTTCATTTTACTCAGCTCCCTTGGATCGGCAATTGGACCAACCCCACTAGGGCCCTGCAAAATCTTCTGCATCTCCACCTAACCCTCCCTTCTACGCACAGTAGTTGGCTACAGCAAGCGGTGGGATTTAAAATGATGCTCTGTATACTCTGTTCTTAAACACAGACACGGGCCTTCAGCAGGTTTCCCCCTCCTCTTCCTCCTGGCTCCCTCTAGTGCACCTCAGCACACACTGCCCTTCATGCCCTTACTCCAGGCATTTGCTAAGGTTCGCTGCTCTGCAGGACCTGCACAAGCTCTGCTCCGTTTTTATTCATCAGATTATTTCTATATACTCCAGCACTCGGGCACCAACATTGGCTCCTCTACCAGAAATATGAAATGCTGTGTGTAGAAAACATTGCACATAGGGGCCAGAATATTTAAAACTGTGTATGTCTTAAAGACGTTCATTAGCTCCATTCCTTCTTCCAAGTAAAGACAGATGAGCTGTATCCTTGTACCTCACCACACCAAACAAGAACTTAATCTCTAAACAGGGGCTTGCTAAAGCTCAGCAACTGAGAAATAAAATACAGATGTAAACATCCTATCTGTTCAAAAAAATCATCCAAGGAATGTAATTTTACACGAGCTGTGTCCCAACATAAATCAGAACTGAGAACTTCACCAAACTGCTTCCAGCTCTGTTTGCTGGACCACTTCAATGGCTTAAGTTAAAAGAAAAGAAAAAAAACTCTTCTATTTGTAGATTTTAGAATATGACAAACATTTAAAAATGTTTTATTATGTATTACAGCATACTTAAAAAAAATTACAGTAAGAAAGGAAAAAAGGCTATAGAGAAACAGCCTCAACTGTAGCACATTGGAAGGAGCCCTTGCAGCACCATTCTTCATTAGATTTCAAAATTTCTTCATAGGCATAAAAGTATTTACCTGTCAACTCCCATTTCTGAAATAGCCAAACACTACTAACACTGTTCAGGTCTCTTCCAAATACCAAAGTTCATCACTGCTTTCTATGTGCTTTCAGCAACCAATTTGCTTGACGCCAGCCACAAGTCAGTAGGACACACAGGGTCCTGCATGTTAGGACATGTCCTTCGAGATGTCTTAAGATGTCTTGAGATGCCACGTGTCACACTCCTGTGAGGCACTTGCTGTGATACCCATCTTCACATGAGGAAACTCAGTTAGCAGCAAGGAAAAAAAAAGAACACAAAAATGTTAAGTAACAGCAGTAGGTAAGAATTGTCATTGTGGATCAGGCTAAAGTTCCATCAAATCCACGTCCAAGTACAGCTGACCCCAAACCCAAAGCATAAAAAGAAACACACACCAGTGTGTTTCCCAGCAATCAGCACACAAGCGATTTCCTGAGGTTGTATCCAGAACCATCGTGCTCATTAGCTACAACAGGCTTCACACTTCTTAAAGATCAAAAGAGAATAGCCATCACTGTTCCTGGGAAAAACTGAAACCATTTCTGCAGTACGTCAATACAGCAGATTGCTGCTTCCTCTTAGGCCTGCGCAAAGAGCTCCGAGACAGCTCTTCTCCCTACATGTGCATCAAGACACCCACCTACTGCATTCTGGTTAGTTACTCTTTCAGGGCAGCAAAGACCAGAATTTACCCACAAAACCTTCTTCTTTTCCAAGCCATCTCCTCAGATGAGAGGAGAAATACCATCAGAAAAGTCTGATGCAGAGGCAAGTCCTTGTGCTGATTAAGGAGAGGGCTCACAACAAAAAAAAACAGGAGCTTCCAGTTGCTTTATGCATTTTCAGGTGAGCTTGGGAAAGGCACTGAAGTCTAAAGGGAAAAACTGAAGCCAAACCAGTGCTTATTAGGTTGAAAAGAATGTAAACTGCAGCAGTGAGACCATCTTCAGTGCAAGCTCTGCTGTGGAGGGAGAAGAGTTGAGGCATCTGGGTGAGCTCTGATCCAACCATGCTCCCTGGTAGCCTCTGACTGTGAGGAACAGCTGGTGACTGAACACCTAGAAGGAAACAACTCACCACACAACAGAAACGTCAGTCTCTTAAGTATATAGGGTCAATAATACATCATCAGATCGAGCAGTGAGGGAAATCTCTTTGGCAAACATCACGCCTCTGCATGTCTCACATTTGACAGCTCCTTCCTTCTACAGCAAACAGATCTATGCTCAAGCACTGCTACACCCTCTGGAAACAGTCCAAGAAGTGACAGTTTTCTCTTGATAAGGGTGCTTTACACAACTGCTTTCTTCCTGTGGCTTTCCTCCTTGCAATTTTTGTCCTCCTACATGTGTTTTCCAAAATGTGCATTCAAAAAAACCAAATTTACTTGCTATCAAAACTTGCACTTTTCAAGGGTAAAATACTGCTACTAACCAATATAAATAAAAACGGTCATACTAGAGCTGAAAATGAATGATACAACCAATCAATTGAAAAGGAGGCGTCCAACTCCACTAGCCCAGACTAGCTAGCCAACTCCACTAGCTAGCCAACGTTTTTCCAAAGCAGTACTCCCATCACAGCCAGAAGCTATTGGGTTATGAGTATCTGCAGAACATTAATTCAAAGATCCATTCAGGACTTCAGACCTCCCTCTTATGCTGTGCCCTAGGCCACTGTCACAAGGAGGCAAGATTGTCTATTAACTAAATTGAGCAGAGCTCCCTGAGCCCAAAGACTTGGAGCTGTGGCCTTGACATGGTGACTGTGACAGAAAAGTCCCCAATCTTTTAAAACCACCTAGGAATTTTAAAGATACCAAGCAATGAAAATCTGCGACTATTTCTGCAGAATTAGTTTTCCTTTCAAAATTGCAGAAAAGTTCAATGTTCTCTATACACATATGAATAAAATCTTATCTGGAAAAAGAAATTTTAAATCAGATTTTTCTCTCTGTTGAAACAAGAAATTAATACATTAACAAGTAAACATTTCAAAATGTACAGAGATCTATTCTGGTTCTCAAAATGCAGAAATCATTGCCTGATAATTATAGTTTACCAGCTTCTTGAACAAGAGCATCTTTTTAAAAGCTTTTGAATCTAGACTTATTCAAGGGTTGGAGAAGCCACAAATACAGACCCTCAAATAAGCTACTGTAATAGTTAAGTAAATGTCACTTTATGTGTCTTCCTGTCACCACACTGCTCTCTGCATTTGCAAACATACCCTCCTTGAAGTCTCTCCATCTTCTCCATTTACGGGTACATGATTCAGTCAGCTCAACACACTTTGAATTTACTTCTTATCACTGCCTACCGTTAAGTGCGTAGATATATTTTTCCAACAGCTATAACCTGTACCCACTTCTGTTTAAAAATATGACTTGAAGTGCCCTCCATCAAGCCTCACCATATTCCAGAGGCGAGGTCAGTAGTATGGAAAGTCGCAGGCATATTCAGTGACTCTTATCTCTTGGCTCCTGCTCCGGAGAGGGAGTGCTGCTCTAGGGTTTGTTGCCAACGAATACTGTTTTCGGGGATAGTATTTCTCATCCCTAATGCACATCCAGCCTTTTTTTTTCTTTTTCCTCATGCTGTTTAACTTCTCGAAGGGCCCATCTTTCAAATAATATGCTTCTTAATTCAATCAAATGCTTAGAAAAGCACTTGCCATTATTTGTCATTTCTCTACTCTGCATTGACCCAGATAAAACTGTCAGAAAAGATTTTGCACCGTCTTCCAAGAATGGGGTGGGTTTTTCTTTTCTCCTTTCACCAACAAACAGAAAACATCTGAATGTAAAACATCACATCTTAATTTGGTGATTCTACACCGAGTAGAACATATTCAGGAATCAGATTTCTCAATTAGAGTGAGACTAAATCAGACTACATTAATCTGATATACTAGACTTTTTGTAATAACTATTTTTCATTAACCATGTTCAATGGCATTTGTTACATCTCAATCCATAAGGGATTTTGACAGCTTTACATGAGGCATTAAAGAAAAATAATAATGCCTCAATCTTCATAAACTTGAAACTGGAATTTTTAGAAGTGTTCTCTAAGTTTGTATTTATTACTCTAATACGAAGAATTTGTTCGTTATTACATGATTATTTATAACATCCAGCTTTATTTTCACCACAGAACAGATGGCCATAACAAGTTCTGTCTTTTCAGCACCACTGTTGACAAGTTCACTCTCACCATTACACAGCTGTGCCTGTTCTTAGTATTTTTAGAATTTCTGCTTACTAGATTTATACCAAAAAGATCCTTAAGAAATATCTGCGGAGTTTTCTACAATTATCTTTAAAAAAGAAAAAATCTAATTTATACTCATTCTTATACACTGGCAGCTGTCCTTGGACTACTTCTAAACCAAGATGGAATTCTTGCTCTGCTTAAGCTATCTTTTAATATTCAGTGCTCTGTGTGTACTAGATAATCACATGTTCTCAGGGTCTCTTCCCTCCCCACTTTGAGGGACACTCCTGTAAGCTACATGGGAACAGTACCAGTGATGTGCCAGTGCATCCTGCAGGACTGAAGATCTGCTCAGGCCCTCGTGTTTCCATCCCCAAGGACACGAAACTCACACAGCTCTCCAGGCGTCTTCTCCCATGACCTCATGAACTGTGACGATGAGATATTCGGTTTACAGAATGGAGAGGGAAAAAAAACAATCAGCAAAATCTCTTTGCATGTTTGCTTAGCATTTAACTGCTTCCCAACAAACTCA
>JAVCKT010003097.1:0-10546 GCA_032273925.1 Rhynchotus rufescens | reverse complement strand
ATACAGTGCAATCCTTTTTACAAAAATCTGGAAAACACAATCCACTTCATTTAGAGCTAAAACAGAACACAAAATAATACTTCAACCCCCAAAGTTTTCCATTACTCCTTTTAATGTTAATTCTATCCTTAGAAGTATGTAAACTTTGGTGACTTAGTGCAAGACATGTTCTACCAAGTTGCTGCTGTGTGATTTTGTGATACCTTGTCATTATTACTCATACTAGTGTGTTGAGGCATGACTAAATATATGCTCTAAATTACAGTTACCAAATAACTTTGAAATGCATTCAAATAGGAAAAAAATGCATTTTATAAAGTTCAGATCCAGTTAGCAATTACAATTTAAAAAGCTTTTGCTTGGTTTCTTCGTTCCTGAGTGAGTACAGTGACACATTAAGGGGGCATTACTGGCTCAAGATGACAAGATCTAATGAGTTGACATCAGAGAAACGTTGAATGAAGAGGCTAATAGGAGGGTTGAGGAACTGAACGTAATTGAAAAGATGACATAACTCAGAAAAGGCTCAATCCGAAATACTGCTATCACTATTTCATATACACATTGCAGAATGTCTAGGGACTTTTTTTTATTATCAACTAAGTGAATATAGGGAATGTTAATGCACAGTGTTGTGGAGAGGTATCCCAATATTTGTGACCATTCACAGATGTAAAGAATATTTTTAAAAATATAAAATATTCCTTTAATATGCAGGGATATAACAACATAGTATAAAATATAACAGCAACACAAGAGGGCTCAGGTAGGGAAATAATTGTTTTCAACCACCCATTTTCAAGATGGAACCTAATGTCCCGTCTGTAAGAATATTAAGAGTTGTAGGAATGCTGAGCAATTATGCAAGAACAGGAAAAGCTTATTTAAAGCAAAGAATAGCAAATGTCCATAAGCACAATTCTGAACCTGTTGTCTGGGATTTTCTAAAGCAGAAGGTTTTAAGTAGCTAAACACTTTATAAAATGCAAGGAAAAATGCAAGATTTTGTCTCTAAGCCATGGGCCAATCAGAGAATCATTTCAATGTGTGAGCTAGCGATACTGGGCAGAAACGTGATTCAGAAAGTAGCCTGGGATGTGACAGACCCACTGTGAAAATCCCTGTGGTAAGCCTAGCAATTATCGTGTCACATAAAAGATAATACGTCCTTAATAGTGGATTTCCACTAAAAAGGCAGAGCAATACTGCATTCTTCCTATTAATCTGAGTTTTCCAGATGTCTGGAATCAAATAAAAGTTTTCTTTCACAGAAACCTGTTACATTTTGTATATTAAAGCTGTGTAGCATTTCTCAGTAGCATTTTCAATATTTATTGAAATAAAAAGTTAGAGTTACTAACAAGCACTAACAAGCAGTGTGACTTGTGACAGGCAAAACCTTTCTGTTTGTTATTCAGAACCTTTTAAGGAATTGATGTTTTGTTTATTTTTAAATAAAACAGGCTGAAATCCTTAATTGGGGTTATTCTTAATAACCAGGAATAAGCATCTTGTCACTAATAAGTGTTCAGCAGCTTGCCTTTGTGCCCATTACACACTAAATTCCTGTTATTACCATAATAGCACATATGTTCTACAGTATCACTGGCTAGCACTTAAATACAAATCACTCTTTGCTCTCTTCCAGTCTCCAATTTTATATGCTTTTAAAATGAAGGTTTATTAATTAAAAAGCAGCAAAAATTTACTCCTACTACATTACTGCAAATCACTGACTATTCTATAATATTTAACAATGGTTTAAAAGCCAAATAGGAATTTAGTACTCTAAAGGTTAGACACGGAGCCTGGTTGTGCTCGGCAGCACTCAGATGCTCTGACCTGGGCAGATAATAGAGGCTGGAAAGCTCCAGAAACCTCTCAGCATTCTCTGGCATTTGTCACTTGCTTACACATGGCAGCTATTGCAGCAGATGAAAGGAGTTAACCTATACATATTTTAGTAATACATATAAATTTACAAACCCCACTGCATTAAGATTATAAAAGTAATTAATCTTTAAATGTATTTATATTTGTTTACTTTGCTGCTAATCCACTTTACTGATGAGAATTTAAATACATTCCAAATTAGGTCAAAAGCTGAAAAGAAGATAAAATCACCTCTGCTGAGCTGAGATAGCAGAACATGTGCATATTGCCAGCTTGTTACAATACGGGGTAAACCTCTGCAAAGGGAGGGCAGAAAATGCTTCAAAAACAGTTTTACCTGGCCTCTATGATATGATTCACATGGTGCATAATGCAAAGAGAATTAAAGGCTCAAATCCTCAAAAGTTGCCTAGGTTCTTATTATTCTAAATGAGAGATCTACACCTAAGTGGTGCAGCCAAGTTCAGTGCAAAACATTTATAGGAAAGGGTGTCTTTTCTCCTAAATCCTGACCTTTGTGTGGATCCTAAGGCTGACATTTGGAAAGCAGGGCCACCTTTTCTTTTCATGCTCTGTACAAGCCTGTCAACACAGGAACTTCTGTTCAGATGCACCCCACACACCTGCTAAATCAGAACGTATATTTTGTTTGTGCCGGTTGTAAGTATGAGCATTGATTTTTCACAACAAATTTTATGCAAGTGAAACACAGCTATAGACCTATACATATAATTAGATTTACTTTCAGACAAGGGATGATTGATCTAAATGACCTAGAGGTCTCATCATGGAGCCACACCTATGTTTTTTGCAGAGACACTTTTCTTCCTGAAGAACCTGCAATTGAATTTGGTGCTGTGCTAATGAAGTCAAGCAAAAGTTTATGCAGAAATTTAATTCCTACCCTCACAATACAGGATTTTTTATTTGCCACAAGAGATTTCAGGTTATAAAATCCAAATGAACATGAAAAAAATTGAAATTTTAACCAGAAACAAATTCAAGTCATTGGAAGAACAATAATTTTTAATTAAGTACTGCTCTCTACAGCTGCATGTACTGTAGTCACAGTTTAGCTTGTTAATTATGTTGTGCAAAAACTACTACACTGTACTCTAAGTGAATGATTTATTAACTTCAGCAATAGTTTTCTCTGTAGTACTGGGATACCAAAACAAAAGGCATAATTACAGTGCCCAAAGCACTTTAACTTCATTTATACTCTGTACAAGCACAATCACATTGCCCTAAATCACGGTTTTGTTAGTTATTTCTCAGCAATCTTTTTGCTGTAGGATTTTCAACATGATCCTTTGCTTGCAGGGTTTCTACCCTGATATAACAGCTTATGTATGAAAAGGGGCAATACCAGAGATTTATAAACTTGCTATTACAGAATAATTCATTGCCTTTTCTGGCTCAAGCACCAGTTCTCATTACAGAATGTTTTCTTTTACTATGATTTTAGGGTTCTAGTATAAATCCTCTTTAGAACATTGCACAATTCTGAATGCTATTAAAGTGGCAATGCTCCATAATATTCAGATGTCACTTTTTACTGTTTTTAGCTCTGAAACATCTTGACATGCCTGAAGTGAATATACGATAGTACCTTTTGGCTAACTTACATTTCTCCCAAGCTTTCCCTGCATAGTTTTATCATCTTGACTTAGGTTTTAGTTCTTACAAGGTAAAGGATCTGACCAAAAACAAAACATTTGAATTTGTACCCCACAGTACACTACACAGTCATCCGGTGGAGCAGACAGAGCTCCATGGTAGGCCAGGGAAAACTGAGGAAAACCAAGTGTTGTGGCTGAAAATGCTGAGCCTCTCATGAATGGCCTCTTTGGCCTCCTCCTTTGGAATACAGAGATTTTTCTCAGACACGATTTGTGGAGTTACACAATACTAGAGTTACACAAACAATGCATGCATGAAGTTTACCATTACCTCCACCAACCTTCTTTGCTTGTCATCAATAGTTGCCTTTTATTTGGTGCCGCTCTGCCCTGGATTGAGCAGGGAGATTTTCCACAATTTCTAACAAATCTGACCAAAGGCAAAATGAATTTTCAATTTGAGATCACAAGAATTGTACTGTAGCAGAACAAGTCACCTTGATCTAATCAATACTAATCAACTATCAGACTTTCTGAGGACAAAATGGTTTGCTATTCTGTCTTGCTTAAGTCTTCCACCGCCTCCCTTTTTGGTGAGGGGGGAGCTTTTATGTTTCACCAACAGGATAAGAATATGAAAAACCAAGTTGTCTATATCTATATATGTATATTAAATTCAGACATATAAAGTACAAAACAATGTGTTACATTGGCAAAGGTGGCTCAGTAATTAATTTATATTTTAACAGATAATATTGAAGTTCATGCTAACAAGATACAGAACTTTTACTATCACCATGTTGCATTGCTCAAGCAAAGACATCCATATAATTATATTTTTTCCTTCTCATTAAACTCTAGTCTGTTTTTTCCTTTTTATCATTTATAGTTAGCATTAAATTGGGAGTGAGCAGAACTTGAAGGTGATATTATTCAATATTATTCAGTGGACAAGCAAAGGTTCTACAAGAATCCATCCCATTCTATGAGATCTTGTAACCAATATTTACTACTCACATACTCTGTCCTTTCATCCACTCAAAAAATTAAAAAACTCCCCAGAGCCCTTCCTAAATTTTCCACTATAACTTTCTTTCACATAAGCGGTTTTAATGTCTAGACACCTCTGCAGAAAATCCTGTTAATTGTGTAAGCTGTGTTTGGAATGACAGATTCCTGGCTTCCTGATCAGGGATTATTAAGAAACTCTGCAGGAAAGCAAAACCCATAGAACACAATATTTTTAAAATAACTTGGCTGATTCCCTCCCTCGCCCCTTGCCTTCTTCCTTTCAAGGGAATGAGTGACCCTTTTCTCCCAAGCACAGTTGTCCAGTTCTTCAACTAATGGCAGAGGTCTGAGCTCAGGTCCTGCTCTTGGAGGCTGCACAGGTGGGAAGGATGCTCAGATGGCCCTTGTGCAGCCTCTGCTCCTGACCCTTACAGTCAACCCCAGATTTGATTTCCAAGGCATTGAAAGCAGTAAAAGTGACTGCAAGAATCGCAGAGGCTTTTATAGTTCTCAGTAAATCCCTGAGTCCCTACAGATGATGTTGCCAGTAGTTCACAGTGCTGAATCAAGTGCATCTCGATACTGTGTGAATGATGAATCTTGTATGATGCCAAATGCTCGGACAGCAGAATCCCCATCCCTTCCCTCTCCCCTACCCAACCGCAGATCCTAAGAGGATTGTGCTGCACAGGCAGGTTGTCAGCAGATTTGAACTATTTCATATGAAGAGGTGAGATGTATTCCAAAGATAGGGTTTACTGAAAAATCCTCATTCTGAGTAGTTTCTTCTCTTAAAACCAAGAGGGGTTTCAGGAAAGTTAAACCTATATTCCCACTCGCTTTAGTTTTTCAGCTGGCATGCTCTAAGTCGCAAGTGGAATAACATGTTTTGAGCCCTTAGGACAGACATACACATGGTTCTACTATTTTCAGTTTTAGTTCGTATCACAAGCAAACTACATTGCCAAAGTTTGTCCTACATTAATGCTATGATATATTGGTGCTTCCTGTCTTCTGATAAAGTATTTCCACATCCAGACATCACCAGAGAGATGTAGCCTGTTTAACAAGCACAAAGGAGGCAAGGCAGGTATTTCCTTCTTGCCCAGTTTCTGTACTGAGGCTCAAGCATTGCTAATTTTAAGATGAGCATTTGCATCAGTCCTCGTACTCCATTTATAGTGTGCTACGCAACTGAAGTCTACAAGAGATTTTGACATCAGCTCACATTACTTTATAGACAAGTACACAATTGACCCAGGCTATGATTATAAGAAAATGCAAGAGCTAATTTAGAAATTCTCTTGCTACATACTAAAACAAACTATGCCAGGAAGGTCAGAATGAGTGAGCTCTTAAAATGAATGTGTTGGTATGGTGGAAGAAAGTGGGCATGAGACAATATACAGTCCCAAAACTTCTGACAGATTAATTGGCTTGCTGCTACAGCGGCAGCTTTCCTTGAGAAAATATAATTCATACCAAAAAGATCAGCATCAAAAATATTCAAACATTCTCCAAAATTGGTTTTTGTATAGAATATTAAATGTTTTCTGAAACATCATTTTTAGATTGGTTTATATCTATGTCATCTTTTACTTAATACATTGGTTTGGTCTGTTCATATCACATCTCTACAGCACGTCTCTCATCTTCATGGTCCTGTTATTTCTTCTCTTCAATAAAACTGAAAATATTTGGACAAATAGTAATTAACCAGAATATAATAAGATCTTGTTGGGAATTTATCTTCCAAGGGTTGCATTTGAACAACAAGTATTTAGGAATCATCAGGCTAGCTGAAGAATCACGAGGAGCAAATGTATGTTGTGTTCAGGACACTTAATTTTGATTTTTTGAAACTATCCCCACCCTCACTGCCTTTGTCACTGCAGATATGTGCCTGTGTTTATGCACCTGCCAGTTACAATGTTCTCCAAATTTTCTGACTAGTCTCTTGCTGACTACTTGCCAACGTGTTGTTCCCAGCTTCCCACCTAACTCCAAATCAGAATGAAGATTGAAGGGACCTTTTTGTTCTGTGCAATTGCATTTCCCTACAGCAGTTCTCCCCTGCCTTTCCACACTGACAAAATTAGGACTGTTTTCCTCCTCCATACTCCCTTTCCAAAATGTGTGATTTCAAACTTACAGAGGAAAACGAATTACTTACCCAGGAAAGGAGCAGGGAGGCAGGTTTTTCCTGCCATGGGGAAGTCATAAGGCAGGCACTCTGCCTCACTCCTCCCTCACACCTCTCTCACTGCTAAGGGTTTTAGCTCCCATATAGATATGGAAACAGCAAGTGCATATTCATTCTCATATAATTATGCACTAGTTTTCAATCAAAGCCAAGCAAACTGCAGTTGATGCTTAGCGTGGCTGTCACTGAAGGATACTTTAAATTGTTTTTTTTTTTTTTTTTTTTTTTTTTTTTAAGTGGAATAATAATTTTCTTCAAACTTGTAAGGGAAAGGGTGTTAAGGAGGTGGGGAAGAGTGGATGTGGGAGCTGGAAGAATGGGAAGACAAAGTTAATTACATAGAGTTTGACAGCAGAGAAGAAAAATTTGTACTCTTCTAATAGGAAAGAATTAGCAGAAGATTGAGAGCAAGGGAAATTGTTAATTTCTTTGAGCTGTTTAAAGAGTTTGTCAACCTCTTAATGGAGCTCAATGTGTTAGAAAGAAATTTAAAACAATCAAAGCAGCAGCATGTAAATACCAAGATTGGCATGTTTCTTTTCTTTTTTTTTTTTTCTTTTTATAAGCTTTGGAGTTTTGGAATGTGCTGTATGTACTAAGTTCTTGTGTTAAGGCACAACAAACTGAAAAAACCCACAGCTGGTTTAGCTGGCACTGCTGCTTTACCATCTCTGTACATCTCCCTTTTACTCAGTAGGGGAGGCATGGTTTATATATCTATGGCAATGTATATGGCAATTTCTAGCTCTAAAACCATGTAGTAATAACTGTAGCTTTAAAACTACATGGCATTCACCTGCTTCTCAATCCAACTACCATACCTGAAATATAATGATAAGGCATATGAAAAAGGCAGCTTAGTTGTGTGCAGTGATGAGCACCTAGTCTTCCATTTCCCTCAGTGAATGCAGAGAGCCTTCAGTACACTTCCAAAATGACACACATGGAAACAGGCATTTGATCATAAAATATACCTTTAAAAGAAATGATGATGATTTCCAAAATTCTGATGATTTAAGATTACCTAAAATGCCAGTTATTTTCTTCTTTTGTGTACAGCTCAAAGCCTGAGAAATACTCATACTTTGTTTTAAAATCCCAGGGATTAAAGCAGAAAATCTCTTTCCTCCTCCAGTTGTGATCTCTGTTATTCAACTGCTCACTGAGCAGCTGCTAACATTTTGGTGGAAATAAGTCATGAGATTTATTCAGAATATTTAGAATTACTTGGCATGATGCTCCAAATACTTTCTTCATAGATGAGTAGTATTTTTTTGAAGGAAGGAGGAAAATGTTCCTCACCTTCTGGAAGTTTTTGAATGTTTCCCAGAAAGAGCTGCACTGAAAATTACCCAAAGAATCATTATCATGTATGATTCTCTTCGTAACAGGCTAAATTTAGGGGAAAAGATACTGTTACAGAGTTCCTCAAGGTCAGAAAAAGAACTCCTCTGACATTTACTAAAAATGAAGTATATAAGCTTGGTAGGAGTGATTAATTTTTAAGAATGTTACTTCAGAAACCCATTAAAAAGACTTCTGAAACTTGACAGTTTTCTTCATGTAGAGAGAGATAAAAAAATGAAGGCTGCAGTGCAAGGTGAGTTAGGCAAGGAAGGGTTCTACCAGTGCATTAGTAGTGGAAGACAAAGGAATTCTGGATTCCTAACAGTAAAGGAGGGAAAACAACACTGCAATAGCACAGAGTGAGACAGGCCTGGGCATAACCTGCTCCTGCTTTACACAGAGAGTTGCCTGGGACCAAATATTTACTGCATTAATTTAGCAGTGCAATGTTTTAAGGCTTATGAAGGGCAGGATGTGTCGAGGAACATGCAGGCAAATTAGGAAGCATGCAGCTCCTAAGGGTGCAATTCTGCCTGGAGAAAATGTGATCCATCAGAAAAGATCTTTAACATCCTGCGGCACGGATGAGAATCCACAAAATAGAGGAACAGCATCAGTACTAATATGACTAGGGGAAAATGTAGACAGTCGTATTAACTTTGATACACATAAAAATAAGCATAATTAAAACTCACATGACATAGGGCCAAATAATGCCAAATAGTAATGTCTGCAGTTTGGAGTGCCAGGCAAGCTCTGAGCAGACAAAAAGTAAACATAGGAAGACAATTTGAAAGTAAATTTCAATGGAAAAATTAGCTAGAAATACTGAGGTCCAAGGAAAAAAGTCACGTTGCACAGATTAAGACCTTATGCATTTTTCTTCAGCACCAGGCTTAAACAAAAAGGAAAAATAACATACATACTTCAAGTATTAGGTAGAGATTAAGCACAAAAAAACAGTTGCAAATTTCCATCAAGTATTTTCATTTTAGAATACGATATAATGAAACTATTCCCGTGAAAGACTGATAAAGAAAAGTTTCTGAACTAATAAAACATGAACTTTAAAAGTGTTCTTTAATTTGAAGTTTTAAGAAAAAAACAAAACATACAAATTGAAGTGATTCTAAATGACTGTAAAATAGAACATACTACTTTTAGAAAAGCAACAAGAATGACACAAAAAGGTTTACTTCAATTCAGGATAGGAAAGTTTTTAAAACATTTTGCAGGACAGGAAAACAATTTCACTCACAGTTTCCTGAGGGAACCTAAAATAAAACTGGAGATTCAATTTATAAAGCAAGAAAAGAATCCATTGTGATATTTCCTTTGGCTATGACAGATATAAATGAAAATAAGTCTGGATTCAGCACAACAGCATTCAAGCATTCTTCCGCATTTTATGACTGACACGTCAAGTGCTTCATTATTTTCTCCTGCCATTCTAAGCCTTATGTTGCCAGGGGTCAGTAATAGTTAAATGTCAAGGTACAAAATAGAAAATATGGAATATGAAATACTATGGTAAATTAAAAACCTGTCAGGCTGCAAAACTCAGAAAGTGATGTAGGCTCTGGGAGGTGGAAGAGTTTATGGAACTATGGATAAGGCTAATATTCTGTCCAAAGAAAACAATTGGACATGAGAAGCTATCTAGCTTTAGCATCAGTTTACGCTACATTTGTACTGAAACCTTGAGAAAGTGATGTGAGATTTTAGAAGAATGATATCTCAGCAGATATTCATATAGGCAGATGCAAGAGAGTTACCATAGTAGGTTTTTGAGACACTTAAAAAAAGGCATTACCATCAGGAGCCTAAAGAGGATCGTACAGGAAGGTAAACCACCTTTTCCTTAGACAGTTTACAAAGCAACACTTTAATTCTAGCCTACTTAAAAATTATGTTAAATTGATATATAATGAGCTGGGACGTTACCTGATGAAAGCAAAGTCAGTCTTACTAATCCAATCTACTACCAAGCAAAGGTCATTAAAGATATTGACAGTCTTTAGTATTATGTATTCAGGAATGTTCTTTTAACTCTTATATATCTTATTCTATGCTTCCTAAATAGGATACAGGAGATGGCCAGTCTTTTTCAGAGTCTTGAACCTGGCATTTCAGCTAAACAGCAAATAAAGCTGTACCACACACTGGCAGTTCATTAGCCTGTTAACTTATTGCTTGAGGAAGAAGATTATCTTTGAAAAGATAATTTTTCATTTATAAGGAAGTGCTACACAATGTTCAAACATCAACCAAATGTAATGTAGAAACTGTGAATATCCCACAATAATGAAGGCAAATTCAGAAGTACTGTAATTACATACCAAAAAGCATGGAGAGGAGACATGAATGGCAACAGGAATAGATGAAAGAAAAATAAAGGAAATAGTATTTACAGCTTAACAGCTTTCTTTTTTTAAAAAATTACTTTAAATTCTGATAAAAATACTATTTT
>JAVCKT010003095.1:0-15109 GCA_032273925.1 Rhynchotus rufescens | reverse complement strand
ATTTTCATGGCTCATTAGAACAGCACAGGAGAGGAGGGACCCTAGAACCAAGCGTAAACACTTATATTCTAATCAATACTGGCTCTTCAGGATCACAGTAAATATGTTGCTCCTAATAAGATGACCCTGAACCTTCAGAAATGAGCTGGAATTGTCCAACCTCATTTTCCATATGTACTGGACTTCGAAAGCCAACTATATTACGCAGGGCTTTTTCTCTAGCTTGATCACATCAGACGATCTCTCTTATTTTGCCTTTTGCATTGCAAAAAAAAAAACTAATTTGAAATATAATTATGTTGCTGCTGGATATCAGCGTGGCTGTTTGGCTGCCTCTGAGCTCTGTGATCACCATTTGCTAGGTGACATTGTGTGATATTATCTACTCATCTATCATAGTCTCTTCCTCTCTCATCCTTGCACAACTCAAGCTAATATCCTAGTGTCTGTGTACAGACATGGGTAATCATAGTTGTGGGTTTATAGTCATTTGCTTTTGTTTTGCTTCTATTCATCCTAGGTCAGCAACAGTTGCACATTGTTACTCAAATATGTGAAAACCACAAAGGTTTGTAATTAACCTGTGGGTTTATCAACATGGAGGAGTGTTTTTCCTCAACATTTTTAATATCTTATAGAAAGATTTTTTAAAAAAAGGTCGTGTAAAAATGAAGGCTCTCTTGAAAATAAATAAAGAGGAATGCTAGCATTGGTAGAAGAGGGTATTTTAATGAGAACTGTTCAGAGAGGATGCCTGTTTGCTACAATGCGTTATCTGAGGATTTGATCCCATTCCAGTCTGAGAACATCACTCACTTGGCATCTTAAAGAAACACCCTTTTCTTGTTCTGAAAAGATGTGATTCTGCTTGACATGGTGGCACCTGTCTGCACCTGACTGTGTTCTTTGTTGTGTGTGAGCCTTGATACTGTCTGTCTTCTCCAGTGCGGTGCTCAGCGGTGGGAGTGCAGAGGAGCCCTGGCAGCACCAGGTCTCAGAGGCACAAAAAAGCAGCAGGTGGGAGATGGGGGAGCAGGGACAAGAGGGGTGTAGGCTGGGCTGTCTCATCACCTGGAATATGTTTCGCCAGAGCTCCCCTCTCCACAGCTTCCAAGGGATCCAGAGGAAATCTTGAGGGAACTTTGTGTATGGAAAGAGCCTACCTAATTCTCTACATTGTCTAGTAAATGACACTGAATTTAGGATGCTTAAGGGCAATTCTTGGTGTGTTTCCTCAGGAGGAGGGAATTGTACTTGAATGCTGTATTTTTGGGAAGAACTTTCCATAGATGGGTCACTTGTAATTGCTCTGTGAACCAGCCAGGCCTGTGCTGTGGGCTTAAACTGTAGCGTTTCTGAAGTTTAAAAAGTAAGTGAATGTGTGTCCTGAATTTACAGGTAGGAGAAAAGAACCTGTTGCTTCAAGCCTTTCTGGGATTCTGGAGGAGTGAAAAGGAAGAGCAACATCTAGAATAAAACTGGGGGAAAGTCTTGGGAATGCCAAACTAGGGCATCCACTGCATTTGGCAATATGATATTGGTTGTCTTTGCAGCTCTGTACTCAATGAAAGAAACTCCAGCTGGGCCTCGTTGCCACAGATGTCAATTTTATAGCCCATTAATCCAAATTATGGACATTGTTGGATGGAAAATGGAACATCTTTCCTTGAGTTCTGTTTCTCAGCAGCTGCTGTAATCTACATCTCATCCCCTCTTCCCCCTGCTATAGGAGCCATTTACTGCAGTTCTGTCAACTCTTCCCTGTCGTGATGCAGCCTGTTCCCGTGTCAGAATTACGTCAAAACAGGGGATAAGAGACTGCCGAATCCTTCCCCTGCCTGAGAGCAGGTCCCTGTGTCACCACTGAGATGGGTGCAGCTCCCTCAGGGCTCTCCTGTGCCGCCTCCAGCAGAAGGAGCTTCCTAGCTCTGCTGACCCCTTAGTGCTATAGTGAATCTCTTTCTCTTTTGCACACACTTGGAGACTTTTATGTTCCAGCGTTTTCTTCAGCAGTTTTCTGGAGCCCATTAAATGATGTCATTTAAGACTCTGTCTAGCGCCTTCAGCACCATCTTTAGGCAGAAAACAGTTTAAAATCCTGCTTGGTCGCTGATGTGTGACCGCTCATCATAAATTAATATAATCTGCCTAGATATTATACATGCTGACCAGAACCTGATAAAAAGGAGAAGAAAAATTCCTCTCTTGACTTTATTTATCAGATCCCCCCCGCTCATTAAAGATTCAGGTACTTGCACCTTCTGGACCTGCTTTCACACGTCATGAAAGGAGCAGCTGTCCTCATTGCCGTTCCTTTGCCAAGTAAAATTAAAGTTGTGCGAGATCTCTTTAATTTTGCGATATAATTTTTCCGAGTGTGCTGTGTCCCTTTGTGAACAATTGATAACCACTGGTGGTTTCAGCTGTCCCAGGTTTCTTTACCTCTGTTGGCAGATACGTGCAAATTAAGAGACCCGTCTTGCTTTCAGAAGCACGTGCATCTCCTGCTCTCTGGCTTACAAGATATCCTGCTTATTGCTACACTGCCACTGGAAATGTTTCCTCCTGTGAAAAGCAGGAATAGCAGCCCTATATTTCTTGCAGCTTCAGTAACAGAGTAACCTACTGTTTTAACTTGGACCACATTATAGCCTTTATTTCCTCACAGTAGCATCAAAATGCTTTTCCTTTTTTTCCCCTTTTTTTTTCCTTAGGTGCCAGCAGAGGATAATGTGCTGTCCTTGCTGTTTTTGCCTACAGCAGAGTAATTTCAATATGCCATTCTTCCTTTGGCAGAACAGGAACAGATGACACTCGTAAAATAGATCTGTGCATTAGTCCTGAGCCCTGCTCCCACATCCGTGGCACAAGAAGATTTATTATTCTTCTAAATATCTCCTGGCAGGCTACTCAGAATGTAGGGGAAATTATAATAAAAGATTTTTGTCTAAGCACAAACAGAATATTTCACTGCTGAAAAAGTGACTAACTCTGTTCTCTGTGTTGGGTCTGTTAGGAAGACAAAGGAGATGGATTGTAAAAAATACAGGTAACCAGAGTGGTGTTGGGGCCCTCAGGGATGACCAGCACTGCTCGCTGAGCTGGCCAGCAAGCCAGCTGTCTAAATTACTGTAGTATCCTTGTATTCGGTGCTTATTTCTAACTGTCTCATCACACCGTGTCTGTGGAGTCTGAAACTACCCATGTAGCCCAGGGGAGAACAAGTTTGTAGGAGGAGTGTGTACTATGATACACTCCCCTCTCGTGTCCCTGTGCGGTGTAAACAAGAGGACTTTCTGCTCCCTCTGCTCTTATTATGCTGCTGCTGAAATATTGTTGGTAAACCAATACTTCTTTTTCATTAACGTGAAAATCAATCCTGAAATAATCTGGATTTCCTATAGAAAGCAAGTAATAAGTATTTTTGGAGAATTGCGAAATTTCAAGGCAGAGTCTAGAGCACCCTGAGAAGAACCTAAAGCTTTTAGTGCCAGTTATTTCTTTAGTTGTAGATTTGACAACTCTGCCAGTAGAAGCAGTGTTACAGAGTTGATATATAAATCAAGCAGTGCCTAAGAAATGCAATTTTGTTATCTTCAGCTTAAGCTTTATCAAATCGTAGGATCTCAAGGGGTTATTTTGCTTGGAAGGGAGGACTTCCAGTACCACTGATGCAGCAGTTCTGGATTAATACATTAATTTTATAGAAGTCCTGAGGGAAATGAGATGAAGGATGAGGAAAGTCTCTGGGAAGCTGGCAGCAACCTTGGAGGTGACTTTACCTTCCCCAGGCTTGGTGACTGGCTTGTGGCAGGGCCAGCTCCTTGGCTAAGTACAAAGTGAGCGGCTGGCAAACAAAGATGGCAAGAGGTGGTTTTCCATTAATAGACCTCTCCTCGGTCCCTACAGGGTCTCTAATATATATATATATATATATATATATATATATATATATAAAAAATAAATGTGTGTGTGTGTGTGTGTATATGTGTGTATATATATGTTTTACACTGTAAAAGGAACTGTGAGATGCAGTACTGTACCAAATACACTAGTTGCAAAATAAGGTTTCAGGGACCATGCAGATACCCTCACCTTTATAAGCCAGTCTTTAAGACAAGCAAACAAGTATCAGTGAAGAAACTGCCAGATGTTTACTACACACTGCAGGCTCCCTGCCAAATATGATTAATGGTTCCACTTTTGGAAATTTCCTTCAGTCATGTGTCATTTGAAGAGAAACTGTGGAGGGAACAAGACTGCTCCTTTCTTTTTCTGACACACTTAGTGAGCGACTGCAGCTTCCTGTGCTTGGGGGAAGGTGTATCCTTTTCTCCAAAGGAGCAGTGTGGTAGCAGGCACGTTGCCTGCTCACACACCTTCTTGCTGCTTGGTGGATTTAGCTGTTGCTTTTTGTATAGATCTTCAAGCTTTTCAGGTTTGTCAGAGTCATCTCTAGACACTCGTGGTTCCTTCTCCCAAACTTGCACCAAAGTAGCAGTTCGGGAAGGCCCTTTTTCCATCCATATCTCCATTTCACCAAGCCTCTGTTGTGATTCGTTCTACTCAAAATGTGCTTTTCCATGTGCTTTCCAGAGCAGCTTTCTTTTGGGAATGTAATGTATGGCGTTTGCATCCCGCCAGGCGTCTCTTCTTTTTTCTTTGACATCTTCTCTATAGGTCGAAAGGAAGGGACTCAACACTTAGGGGGGGAAAAAAAGGACCAAATACTCATGAGACATAAGCTTTTATTCATGCTTCTCTTGGGAGACATGTAATGCTAACAAGCAGGCTTAAAATTCCAAGAGATTTTTTTCAGGAAAATAAAATTAGATATTAGCAAGCAGAGTATCATTTCTGGAGGGCTGTTAAAGCTTTCCGTATGTAGGATGCTGAAGGTGGCAAGTAACACTGCACGAAGGTGGAGTGGACAGAGGGTGGATTTTTATTTTTCCCTTTGAAGGTTGATTCTTCTATGGAACATGGGTAGAAAATGTGAAGAATATTACCTATTTTGCAGTGCTTCCTCATGCTGTAAATAATTGAAAGGGAATTCAGCTCCCTAATTATACAGAAAAAAATCTTAGATTGTGTTATTTTTCTGCTTATCAATGTTTAAGGTCAGTGCTTAATAATAAACACTTGAATGCCCAGATTGTTCTAAAAATGCCCTTGATCTGTTTTGAGTTGCAAGGTACCTTCGAATCCAGGTGGTTTCCGGGAGCGTTGGTGTTAGCCTGGAATAGTTTGTCACTGTGTGGAAAAGAGGTGAATATGTAGGAAAACATAGGAGAAGAGGTGGTTTAGGGCTGTTCTTCCTCTGTTGAGGAAGGTGGTGCTGTACTTTCACTTGCTTTAAGCCAAACTGTATGAAGAAGGCCTATTTTGTGTGATTACACATGGTTAAATATATAGTTTTTTCCCCAGTATACCCTGAGATACAGACTCCTTCAGGAGAAACTTGAAGGAACCCAAGAGGAGTAGCAAAGCAATGCAGATTATAGGAAAAAATAAAGATGCAGAGGCCGGGTACTGGTTGCACGTGGATGCAGATTTGCCTGTGTCTGCAGCTGTTAGTTTCCCTTTGCTGAAGGATCCGGCCCTTGCTCTTCTAAGAAAACAGACACCGGAATTGTCGCAGCTTTTGCAATGCATTAAAGACACCACTAGGAAGACGTAAAAAGGCAGAATTCCTTGTCCATGCCGGATACCTGCTGCCTTTGCTGCTCTGCTGGGGGTAGCAGCTTCGCGGGGGTGGCCGCCTGCAGCGCGACTTCTCTTCCCGGGAAAAGGCCACTTCAGGTGGCTGTGCCAGGGTTGGAATCGGCGGCACGGGGCTGCGGAGAGCCTGCTGAGCAGCTTTGCTGTGTACTTTTAAAATGCATGGTAGGTATTACCGTTTAGGGTGGAAGGAAATGACAGAATAGAGCAAAGCAACTATGGCACATTAGTCATAGTTACGCTCCTTCATTACTGCTTCACATTGAAAAATGCCAGGCGCCGCACAGCTCACTGGAGGAAGTGGCGCTGGGACTGCACACATTCAAAGGTCAGGAAAAGCAAAATTATAAAGTGTATTGCTTTACTGCCTCCACACAAAGATTTATTTTTCCTTTGTCTTATTTTCAAAGTTGAAAAGATAGAGAGATTACGCCTGGGAATGAAATTTTAGAAATTAAATTTACTTGCAATGCAACAGCTTTTTTTATTTGAGTGGAAGGCTTGTCAAGCAGGTCTGTATTTATAGGCATCCTTTGGGACCAGTGCCTCGCAAGGTGAGATCTGAGAAGCTTTGGGGGCTGATTTCTGGTTTCGAGGCAGGATAATTTAGCAGGGTAGTGGGAGTATTTGCCTCCTTGAACTGGCTAATTTAATTTATGATTTCTTGAAGGTAGCTATGAAACACTTTAAATTTGTTTTACATGATTTATTTGTTGTGGGATGTCATTACTTATCCATACTTCAAACTTTCCCGAGTCTTTTTATTTGAGCAAATAGTTCCTACAATATTCTGCTATCCAAAAACTTGGACTCTTGTCCTTTTTCTGAACCCTTTATTGGTGTGGTGCATGTTCTGTTGTGTGCATTTGCTGAAAATGAAGACAAGGTTCTTGCAGTGCAAAAATTTCCCTTCGCACAAACTTCCTGGGATGTGTCAGTGCAATTTTGTCTGAAATTTATTCTGTTTCAGTTGATTTCTGTTTGTGCATGTGAAAACAGACAAATAAAAAACAAAAATAAAATGTCTTTCTCTTCCTGGCTGAGGCTTCTGCAATAATCCTAAATGTGGTGTGGTCTTGACTTCCACTGCTGTGGCTGATACTATATGGAAGGTAAAAATATGTGAAATACTTGGCAGTAACCCCATGTGATTCTGATACAACACAAAATAGCAGTAGTTATTTCAGGGAAAATGATATAGGATAATGGGTGACTTGGATTTTAGGTGGTAGAGTCCTGCTCAAAATCAGCTTGGTGTAAGTTCATAAGATGCTTATTAGAACTCTGAATAGCCTAGATTGTTAGCTAAATAACTCATCTTTTGCTCAAAGTGGAACCAATTTATGAAGTGCTCATCTTATAAAGCCATTTAGACAGGTTTAACTTAACTGGGTCTCAGGTTTTTCAGGCAGGGCCTTTCTGACCTGCCAGCAAGGTTGGAAGGTGCCTTAGCAATGAGAAGCGATGGGCTCTGTGCAGCTTCATTTGGTTTATGTTAAATGGGTTTTCTTAAATTTAATTTTATTCTAAAAAAAAAAAAAAAAAAAAAGCACCTCTTTTTAATAGACATACAGCATTTAATGTTTTTGAGGTTAAGGTGTAAAACAGAGAGGAAAATACATATTCTAGTTTGATACAATTTTATTAACGATATGAATTGAGTTGCAGTGTTTTATGCAGAGCAGTTAGTCACTGATAAAGTAAGAGACTGGAGTGCACAAATGTAATGTAGTCTGTTTACAGCATATTTTCTTTTCAGAATGCAAAGGAAGGCAGGTTGTTTTTACAAAGTAGAAGCCATAGACCAACTCTCAGTAGGGTATATTTGACTAATTTCTATTTTAAACTCCCTTTTCCACATTAGGAGAAAGTGCAGAGGGAGTAGGTGGCTGGAGGGCCAGTTATCAAAACCCAGAAAGATTGCAGTGAGCATTTCTGAAGTTTGTAACAACATGCTGTCATTTATGAGAAACCTTCATTTCCTGTTGTGATGTATTCTTCACTGAATTTTAATTGGCGCTCTGTTTGATTCTTATTGTGCAAATTTGTAAAAATAAGAAGTAATTATGTGCTGCAGAGGAAAAGGACTGTATTTTTGTGAATCAATAACAAAGGATTCAGTGATCTTTAGTTAATCCCTAGATATTGATTTCATGATCTAAATTCATTTTAAGTTGATTTTCCTCAGCATGTGCTGGAGTGTAGTAGTCCCCTTAAGTCTAGGCATTCTCTCCATTTATTATTAATAACTTCCACGTTAAAGATATGTCAAAAGAAACAAGCAATCTAAATGACATTTGATTGCTGTGGCAGTTGTTTAGCTTGGTTTAGTTTTAATTATAGTAAGGAATTTCTTATGAGTTCTTTTTTCATCTTTTTGTGGTTCAAACAGGGCGTTTTAAGAGTTGTGTTGCAATTTCTTGTTGCCACTGTCTGTCAACCATAAATAATTGTGACTCTCTTGGTTTTTCTTTATACATCTAGATAGGTTGCCCAGTGGAGCAGAGAATACCAATTTAACACTATTTAGGACAGTATTGTGAAGTATGTCCTGCGCTATGGGAATTATCACTCCTGAGATACCAGTGGGAAGCTAAATTGAAGAAGACTCCATGAGAATGTGAATTTCTTAAATACAGCTGCTGTGTATTTATTATTTTATTGATCAGTTTGGTGCAAAATGAAAAGCTCTCATGTCTTTCTAGCTTTTTTTTTCATTGAGTTCCTGAGGAGGCGTTTCTCAGAAACCCTCGTGGCTTTGACTGAAACGGAGTTTTCATGGGCAGTATTTGGATAGTGGATGAAGGGATAAGACTTCCAAAATTTAGCAGCTCCCGTGAAGACAGAGCTGCTGAGTGCTGTATTCCCTCTAAAGTTTGCCTGGAAGCAATCAAACATTTTTTAAAAAGAAAGCATGAAATGCCAGTATGTGCAAGAATTTAATTGTTGTTTTGCAGTGGGAAAAGTAGTGGCCAAGACTGAAAACCCAACTGATTTGAGGAACTTGAACAAGCCAGAAGGCGACAAGTTGGCACATGGCTTCAGGAAGACTTGTGCACAGCACTCTCTATAAAATGTAACCCTTGACATTAGGGCTTGAAATCAGGCCTCTGAGGTGTCCAAGTGTTTTTGGACACCTTGGTTTTCATGACCATGACCTCGACTGGCCACACTGCCGTAGTCACATTGCTGAAGCCAGTGAGCCTCCCTCCTAACAATGAATTACAGGGAATGAATTATCTGCTCTCTTTAGACCTTTGGTAGAGGCAATCCAAAATAAATGCGTTTTGCCTTACATGTCTTTAAGATACAATATAATTGGAATTCATTAGTTCATAATCCCCTGCGGTGTAGTAGGAACCTCCTGGAGTAGATAAGACTCAGTTCTCCATCCTAATCATCCCTGGAGGTTTTATGGTTTAATTACAAGAACAAGAATGGCAACAAACATCGGTTTTGAATGTACCAGGAAGGCTGGATCCAGGCCTGGCACTAAGTGGGTATCACTTATCTCATTATTTGGACTACGTTTAATAAACAGAGGGATTCTTGGCCATGTATATTTAATATCACCAGACATACCTTCATGCTTGCAGTTGATTGTGGCCCATGAAAGGGGTGGGAAGTTCTGACTTTCAGGCACTTACTGATTTGAAGCTGTTTTAAGTTTGGCCATCTGTTGCATATAAACAAAAGTTCTGTTTGCTGATGTAGTCAGTTGAAGTGGGCAGCCACCCACACCCAATGTGACTGGAATTTTCTTGGAAACATCACATTTTATAGAATTTGTCAGTGTAATTTCCAACAGTGTTATTAAATGTGGTGAAGTGTTAGGTATATTGGACAAAACAGATTAAATATACCTTTGAAATGGCAAACATACTTAACAATAGTTAGCTTATGTCCAGAACTGTAGTTTTTCCGATTGGACTATGTGCAGGAAGAGATTGAGAGTAGCTGAGATGTTGTTTATATTACATATAATTTTTATACTCCCATCTTATGCTGTATTATCAGCTTTGTCATGTAAATCCACAATCAGTAGATACAGTTGGCTAGAGTGAATCTGTTACTGTCTGTTGTCTGTGCTGTGTTTGGAACCTGAAATGATGATAAGCTTTGGTTGAACAAGCATTGTAGGACCTGACGTGAAAATCAAGCAATCACTAAAAGTTTTTGGGTGGCTTCACAGAACTCTGCAAAATTATGTAGTGTGCAAATTTACAATAAATCTATAATCAAGTACTAACTAGAAAACTCAGTCGTGGGAATGCAGCAATGGTAGCAGTGGTTAAGGGATCTTTACAGAGACTTGTACTAAAGCATGGACACAGGGATCCCACTGACAGGAATGGAAGTGTGCTAAGGAAAGTCAAATGGGGCTGGTCTGGAAAGCTAAAGCAGCTCAGAACTGATCATTCTTAATTGACCTTTGTCCACTAGATGCCTGCCTTGCCTTGAGTGGTATAAGTGCTTTGGAAGGGCTTTGGATACTTGTCTGTATGCTTCCATATTTAGTAAAGGTAATGAAATGACAGAAAAAAAATTCTGGCTAAATGCCCATTTTTGCATAATCAGCCCTCATCTCTTTGAAGTCAGCCTTGAGAGACCCCCTATTCCTATAAGGAAATAGAGCAAACTGTAAATTACTGTTGCTGGAAGAGCTGCAGAATGTCACATGAAATTAAATTTCATTGAGACTGATTTTTAGAAATTCATCACCTTAGGCACCAAGTTCAGATCAGTGATGTGTGTTACCAGTTCACATTTCATTGGTCCAGCTAAGTTTTCACCAAATTAGCTTTTGGAAAGGGAACAAAGAAAAAATGCTTTGTTAATTGATGTCTCATCTTAAGAAACCCATGACCGAGTCTGCCAATAAAAACAAGAAGTCTCATGTTCATGGCTACAAGAGAATCCTGATTATTCAATTCTGGATCTTAAGTCTTGATGGAAAAGCAAAGCACTTCTGAGTCAAGGACAGCAATAATGAAATGAGTTCCCTTCCAAATCACGTCTGGGTTTGGAGATGGACATCACACCTCTTTTTTTGATGTTGTGCAGACCTCCAGTCCTCCAGCAATCTCACTGTCTCACCGTCTTTTGTAACTTCTTAGAATATTACACAAATCCATTACTAAAATATCAGCCTTCCCATTCACATCTGAAGACAAACATCCTTCAGAGCTTGATGGAGTTACAGATGATTGAGCCTAGAGTATATTTTCTCAGTCCCTGGAGACGATTTTGTACTGGCTTGAAGAGGAGCCGGTAACGAGGTACGTTCAGAGACCTGCCTGCTGACGTGCATGCTATGGGAAGATATCTCTCTCTTTGCATGCCCATCAGCCTGCTCATTTCAAAGTCTAATAGCAGGTGAATCTCAAATGTTCCTGGCATGTCCTAATGTTGTTTTGCTTAATTTTATCTTACTAACTCTTTTCCACGGTGTTAAAATCCTAGACCATGCAATAATTTCAACTTCTGTTCACGTACTTTAATTTGGATTTTAGAGCTTCCCGTTCACTTTCAGCATAAAAGCGACGGAGCTGAGGCTGCTGAGATGAGACGTGGCTGCTCTGAGCCTGTGTGAGGAAGGAGGATGGCTGCTCCGAGTAGGAGGTCAGCTTGAGGAGGCAAAGGAAAAGAGCGTCGCCTGCTGCCCAGCACAGCCATGCGGCCACTGCGCTTGGCTGCTTCTCAGTTCCCCTCAGTTCTGGCTTGTCCCAGGTGCACCTCCTGTATCCAAATCTCCATTCCCTGGACAGTCCCAAACTTCTGTAATTAACTGGAAGAGGGCTCAGTAAAGATCCTCAGGTTTTCCTTTTGGCTGGTAGAGGAGGTTAAAGCTGTAGGCAGCAGAGATCCAAGCAGACAATCCTACAAATCCCCTTGACTTACTGTGTGACATGCACATCCCGTACCTGAAGCTCTCAGATTTCCCCAGTCACATTGCTAACAAATATTTATTGTCGTATTGTTCTTCTCTCCATCTCGCTATTTGTTCCTTGAATCCTAAGATAGAATTTATTGCTAAAGTCCCAATTTGTTTGTGACCCTCTCTTTTTTGGGTTGCTGTTGTTGGGACATGCACAACTCTTGCAGAGGGATAGCAGGTCCGACAGATACAACATGAGGACATAGCATGATTTATTGCATGACACACCAAGGCAGGGTGAGGATGGATGTGTTACCTGACTGAGCATCCATAGGCTGAGGAGAAGTTCCAAGGCTCCTGTGACCAGTCAAGCGCCTTCCTGTCATAGTTAAAATAACTGCAGCCAGCCGAACTTCTGTTTCCAAGTGCCCAGTCCATTCTCATGGAGTAGTCCAAATTACCTGGAAAAGAGACTGTTTGAGCGCTAATGAGTTATGGATGTGCTCTGGAGGAGGCCATACAGAGTCCTGGGAGCGCCGGAGGCCGCGCGGAGCGGGCTCAGCGATGCCATGAGGAAGGCGCGGGTCCCGCTGCCGACTCTGCGGCTGACGCTCCAGCTGCCCCATGTTTTCCTTTGTAAAAAGGGCTCTCTGATGCATGTTACAAAGCAGGCAGTAGGGATTACACAATTAAGGTTTCATTAGGTATTTTTGACAGGGAAGTACAGTCTGTCTCCTAGATTAAACCACTCGGAGCAACTTAGGAATCTGAAGTTGAATGATGGTACAAGTGTTGGAATTAGGCCATGCTGTATGTTTTATAAAGTGAAATTTACTTCATGTGAATTTTTCTCCTGACTGCAGCATTTAAGAAGCACAGATCTTACTGTGCCATGCTGAAAAAATATGTTTTCAATTATGTAACATCTGGTTTGATTAATTTATTTAGCTTTTCCATCAGGTTAGCAGTTTTATTTAAAATATTTAAAATAAATCTTATTTATTTTTTGGAAGCTGTATTTTTTTATCATTTCAAGGTTGAACTTCAAGAATTTCCCCTAAGAGGGAAATTTCATTTTGCAACCTGCTGCAGTTCATTGAGATATTTAAATAGTACAGACACCAGAAGCCTCCTGTCTGCCAGTGACTGATGGTGGCTTCTATACAGGTAGGCAGAGAGGCTCCAAGAAGGATTGCTTTTCAAGGGGCAAGGTGGCCGCTCTCGCCGTTGCTCAGTGTGGAAGGGAGCCAGCTGGCGCTAGCAGCAGGCTCTGATTATGGTGTAGGGTATTTTAAAGCAAAAAGAACTGTTCAAGTAACAACCTTTCTTGGTACCGGTGCGAAGGATGTTCAGTAAACAAGTAGCTGCTCACTTCCATGTAGTCCTGTCCTAGGATTTAAGGACACTGGTGGTGTTCTGTGGTGGTTATGTATTTCTTAGGTGTTAATGCATGTCACTGGTGTGTAATCCTACCTCTGAGTACTTTCACCAATTTTATTTGTTCATAGATAGTTTGGATATTCTGTGTGTGGATTTCTTCCCCATTAAGCAGTTATTTTGAATATTTCTACAAAGGAAAAACTTTCAGTGTAGAACTGATGAGCTTGAAGATTCATAAGCGATATGGAGCATTATCAGTGTGCATTACCTGTCAGGTTCTCATTGCCTCCTCTGGTTAGAGGGTTTGGTTTTAAAATGTTCTTTTCCATCTAGAGACTCATATGTCTTTGAGGAGTGTTTGACAGGTCTTCTTTTTTTTTTTTTTTTTTTCCCTCCTTCCCCCCCTTTCTTGCTTATTTCTTTTGTTTTGATTTTGTGCTGAGGAAGGGTAAAGTGACAAGGAGATGCGCACTAGAGATGTCAGTTTGCAGCATCCTGAACCTGGAATTGCTAATGAAGTCTCTTCTGTACCTCGCAGATGATGTGCCAGAGACTTTCAGCTTCAAGAGGATAGAAGTACAAAGCAGTCAAGGATACCTTCCTTATCACATAAGAAGAGAGGTTAAAAACACAAAAGAATGAGACCGTAATTTTGAATGGGAACATTCTATTATTCATAAAGTATTTTGTTTCTGTAGAGAACCATATTATGATGTGACATTCAGATCTTATTGCTCTTTTTGTTACTGCTGTGCTCTGCAGCTGTTCCGCATTAGGGGGTTTCTCCCCGCCTTGCTTTGCAAAGCAATTGCTTTCAGTATTTATTTACATTTTGAGGATGTAGTAAGAGCAGAGTTGTGTTTTCTTCTCCTTTTTTAGCTGTTCTTAGAAACATACATCCTTTCTTGCTGAGTCACTAAACAATACGATTGGATGTAGGAAATGAGTATCAGAATTGGTGTACAAAAGTAGCAAGCGATTAAAACCTTATTTCCCTTCTAAGTGCTGCTGTGCTATGCTTTCATAGCACTCTTTGTATGTTGTTATACCATTCTACATTTTAATTGTGATGCTTTAGGAGTAATACGGATGTTTTCCACAGCTCATTTGGAACAATGCACAGTGTACAAATAATTCTTCCTATCTCTTCTTAACTGTTATCTTTTTTTGAGAGATAATGTGCATCTCAAAAGATGGTTAATGGATTCTTAGCTCAGTGCTGTGATGGATACAGATAACATACGACAAGAAATGCAACCAAATGGGGCACGGAAGCTACTGCAGGAAGACTTTTATTGTGGTGTTTGTGACTTCCAGTTAGTAAGGACAGATCGTCTGCAGAAAGCCCGGTGTCTTCCATATTATCTTAAGGATATCTATTTGTTTCTTCTTAACCTGACAGTATGATTACCGGCTGCTTAGCTTGGCAGAAATTTGGAGAGAGAAGTGACGGACAGTGCAAGTCAGTGCGAAAAATAATATTTCTAAGTCTCTGGAGATGCCTGATTTACATTCGTTTAACAGTCCAGAGAAAAACATACCTCAGGTCTTTCTAATACCTGTACCAGTGCTTGGAGCGGTCCTGACTGTCTCCACCAAGCTGGTTATTTGATACTAGATAGAAAGCATGACCTCTGAGCAAGTCTGTTACTTGCACCATTAACATGAAAAAATACTTGGCCTCAGATGCATGGGAGGAAACTGGAGCTTTCTCTGTTGGAGAATGCTTCATTTACTGTCCCACTAATTATTTAAAACGTGTGATTGTGGGCACAATGTATGTACAGCGTACACTTTGCTACAACCATTTGTACTTTTAAGCATTGAAGTTGGTGATTTTTTTAAAATACACATGAGTGTTTATAGGATCAAAGCCTGAAGTAGTACAAGAAGAGAAACACACAATTATCTTGAGTCTTTGTGATCTCTATTAATAGCTCTAATCCCTGATGAGTGCAGAGATTTACATAACAGAAAAAAAACTCCCAATAAATGCACCGTATCCCTAATCACCAACCCTTCTGAAAACTTTCCAAAGTAACAGACGCCAACAGACAAAATGCGATGTTATTGCATGCAGTGGGCCAGAAGACCTGAGTTGGTTGCCATGATGTTAAATCTGTTTCTTTC
>JAVCKT010003092.1:0-35672 GCA_032273925.1 Rhynchotus rufescens | reverse complement strand
TGCAGCTACATCTGTTGCTTCTTTGCTATCTTCTTTTTCCCCCTCTGGGCTATTTTTTTCTGCTGTTTTTCTTGGGCAAAAACATTAAAACCACTCTTGTTGAGAACACCTGAGCAGCATTTCTTGTGTTTGCCCCTTAACTGGAGTTTTATTGAGGGAACTGAACTTAACTATGGTTTCAATTCCCCAAGTAAGAGTTTATTTCTCAGAATTATTTGAGTTAAAGAAGCTTCTCACATTTTGTGACTTTTTTTTCAGCTTGTCATAATACTATCTGGGAAGAAATTGCAGCACGTGTCAATGTGAAATCCGTATAGTCAAGGCTAAGTTTCCCATTGACTGCAAATGCAGCTTTCAGTCTTTCTGTAGTAGTGATGATGGAGACAGATGCATATTCATGTCACTGGGGGGAAGAGAGAACTCTTACAGTATTTATTGCACTTTATACATTTTTACCAGATTTAACAAACCCCAGCTCTAGTGCGTGCTGCCTCCTTCCTATTATTGCTCTACTAGTAGAAGTCCTTGTCAGTTAGGGGACCCATGGAAATATTTAGGCTCATTACAATATTTTTTTTCCCTTTTCACAGCTGCAGAGAAGTATTCCAACACTAAGCTGTACTTTGGACACAAACTCCTGGAGTGCAATGCAGAGTTAGGGACATTAACCATAAAAAGGTAATCCCTGTACAAGCCTGGGATAAAGTGCTGTTCTCAGTTACTTTTTGCTTAATAATTCATAAAAGCTCAAACAATTGAGCAATGTCAGTTTAAAACTAATGTTATTCCTGAGTGGACAAAGCTTTGTGCCTGCTTTGGGAGGCAGAGACGTCAAAGCAGGGTTCACAGGGAGGTTGCAAATGTTTAAGCAACTCCCTAACCTCTCGGTGGACCAACAATAAGCTAGATGCACATATTTGCTGATCTGTGCAGGGAATAAATGTGCTTGCCTTCACAGCATTGGTTTTCACACTCTGGCAGGGACAGATTGCTCTTTAGGGAGAAAAAGTGATGACCTTGTTGCGTAGTTGCATTAAGCATTCTGATTATGTTCCCATCTCAGTCAAACCAAACCTCTTAGGAAATTTAAATGACAATTTTTTGAAACTATCAAATCATTCTAACCAGTGCTGGGATGTTGCATCAAGCCCAGCAGAGCTCATAATTCTACATTTTAGTCATTAATGCAGGCTTGTGCATGACAGGCTTTGGAAAGGTTAGTTTCTTAATTTGAATTTTTAAGATCAGCTTTGTAGAACCCTCAAGGTCCTGGGAGGCTACCTGCAAATACAGGCTCTGTGAAATAACAACTTTGTACCAGTAGTGTTTGCTGTATGCTTGGATATGTATGGTAGAGACTTTGAAAGAGCTTTTGATAGTTTACAGAATAACAATTGTTTGTAACTCTGAACTTACTCATGAAAAAGTCTCCCTATCCCCTTAAAGATTAAAAATGCTGCAGGTCATCCAGTTATTTTTGTAGCCAAATTACAGAAATAAATTAATCCACTGCACTCAGTTATGCTGGACTGGCGCACAGTCCTAGCCTAGTGGTCGTGGCAGGATAACCCAGTGGGCTCTTGCTTCTCAGTTCTGAGCAGCTGCCTGTAGAAGTCACCTACGATCTCATTGTGGGATGCGATGGAGCCTTCTCGACCGTCAGAAAGCAGTTCATGAGACAAACACGCTTTAACTACAGCCACGAGTACATTCCTCACGGCTACATGGAGCTGACCATCCCGCCCAAGGATGGAGATGTAAGTATGTCTGTCCTAAGGGTGGCTGCAGCTGTCTGAGGTCTGTGGGGACATCAGAGATAAATTAGCCTGTTTCCCCTACACTTTCTCCCTGCCATGTGTCTCACTGATGCATCAGGTACTTTTTTTACTGGGGAGAGGCCCAGTTGATCATTGCATCCTCTTATGGTGTAAGAGGATGGGAACTCATGAGCTGGTACAAAAAGAAACCAGTGCATGGTCTAGGTAAGATGAGCAGAGCTGGTCAGAGGCACTAAGGTTTTGTTTTATTTTTTGTTTTTCTTATTTTTCATTCAGTTTGCCATGGAACCAAACTACCTCCATATCTGGCCCAGAAACACCTTCATGATGATTGCACTGCCTAACATGGTAATAGCTCATGGCCACCCTTCCTTGGGGTATAAACACATTCCAGGAAATGGGGCTCTGGGTATTTTTCCCACTGCACAGGCAGGTCTTTGATTCCCACGTGTCGGACAGATTGGATACTACTGTTAATCCAGGCATCAGATGTTCTCTGTGGTCTCTTGGTTCTTTCTAAATCTCCTCTCTGACTGGCAGGACAAGTCCTTCACCTGCACTCTCTTCATGCCTTTTGAAGAATTTGAGAAGCTCACAACTGGCGATCAAGTACTGGATTTTTTCCAGACCTACTTTCCAGATTCTATTCCCCTCATTGGAGAGTAAGTGTTCTCATCTTTTTTTTTTAACTAATCAACACACAACTATAAAAAAGTAGGAGACATGTCCATAAGCAGGGGGTTACAGCTCTTGAGCTTCCTGCTGTAACTCCACAGCCTGTAGGTCTGAAAGAGGTGGGGAGTGGACAGACTGTCTGTATTGTTTCTTCACTGAAATAATGAATAAGAACTGGAGGAGCTGTGAGGTGGGCTGATATATCATGAGAGTATAAGCCCCGAGTCCATCGTTGATCCAGAACTCGAAGTGTCTTGGGATATGTATCTTCTCCCAGTGTGTGGTCCTCTGTTTGCCCTGCACAAAGCTGTTTTGAAACTCAAATTAGTTGTTCACGAGCTGAGTTTTTCTGATGATGGAGTTAGGTGGCTAAAGTGACTCCACTAAAGCAGAGTGAAAGGCAGCGTGTTGAGAAGAGCAGCACAAAGGCAGTCCTGTTCAATATTCGGGCAAACACATGGACATTTTAACAGACCAAGGAAAGGCTCATCTAACAGGTATCATGCTCAGCCAAAACAAACACCAAAAACCCACAGACTAAAAGTCTGACATTTATTGATAGCAGGACTAAAATAAATATTGAGCTTGTGGGTTACAGGAGCAGATGGTTCCCAACAATGTGCTACTCCCAATGGGGGCCCTGCTTGGCTCTCATGCCGGGCAAACAGCACAAGGGCAGCGGCGTGGAGCCAGTGCTCTGCCCTTAGGTACAGCGTATCCTGCTTCTCCTGAGCTTCCCGATGGACAGGAGGACATTGACCAGTGTTTCCAGCCTCAGTCCAGATAACAGTTTCTCTGTGCAGCGTGTTCTCCTTTACCAACAAAAAAGGAGGCTCCACAGCTGCTGGAGCTCCATCCAGTGTAATTAAAACTTCTGCTCTGTAGCATAACCATTACTGGCTTTCTCCAGCTGGCAGAATATTTGAACTGTGGTGGAAGTTATGCATGTGCATGCACTCACACTGAGTACCTGGCAGAACATGTAAAGGGCTATTGATGCTTTGTTTTCAGAGAACCTTGGAGCACATGCTCATCTGAATTTATTGTGGTGTGTCTGTGAAGTGAAGCTTTCTGCTTTTATGAAATCACATCACACCACATTCCTATGGCATCCTTGCTTAACTCAGTGTGGAATTAACGGAATGAGTGTTTTGGCTTCCTTTTTTTTTTCTTTAGCATAAATATCCTGAAAGTAGGTGTGGTTTCTGCATCCCAAGCTGACTGACTGCCAGTAACGCTGCCTTTCTGAGCCTCCACACAACCTGATATGTTCTCATTGCCTCTTGTGCTGCCCTCAAGTGAAGTGTCTGTTGTTTTGCCTGAAGGCGAGAGCTGAAGCGTGATTACTTTTTGCTGCCAGCCCAGGCCATGATATCTGTGAAGTGCTCTTCCTACCACATAGCGTCCCGGTGCGTGCTGATGGGAGATGCTGCACATGCTGTTGTGCCCTTCTATGGGCAAGGTATGAACGCGGTAAGTTCGTGGTCTTCCCTGGGCTTCATCTGCTGGGGCTTTACTCTTTTCATGCAGAAACACCTGATTTGAGAGTATAACTACATAACATTTGAAGGCTGCCTTGTCCCATGGTGTGTAATTCTGTGGGTTTGATGGGATTTGAATTCCACCCAACTATGTGTCAGTTAACTTGGTGATCCAGCTGGGTACTCTGGGCAGCAAAGGACAAAGTGGTGCTGCTTGCTCATGAGGTAGGGACCTGTCTGGGAGAATGACCCACCAGGGGAGCCCCAGGCTGTAGAGAAAGACAACCCTTTACCATTTTTCTACTATGTCCCTCGTGTTGTAGGCTGCAGGGAGAATCCTGCTCTAAAATAGTGGTCGGTGTGACCCCACACATGTTCATAGGTTGTACTTGCCAAGCATTCTTGAGCATTTTTTAAGCACAATTTTCCTGCTGTTTATCCTCCAATTTTTCCCACAGGGCTTTGAGGATTGTTTGGTTTTTGATGAGTTAATGGACCAGTTCCATAATGACCTTGGTGAGTGAGGCAGAGTAGCAGACTGGCTGAAGCAGACTGGCAATCCTGTGGAGCTGATTGTGGTGCCACTTCCTTTCCCCAGGTGCTTGCCTTCCTGAGTTCTCCAGGCTGCGGGTGCCAGACGACCATGCGATCTCGGATTTAGCCATGTACAATTATGTAGAGGTAGGTGAGCAATGCATGGGCTGTGTGGGTGATGGGGTCTGTGCGTGCAGTGATGTGCTGCCTTGTGAACTGAAGAATTTGCACTTAGGCAGAGACAAGAGCAGAGTAGAGCTCTCCCAGAGCACCTAGTCACACTGTGCAAAGGAGTTTGCTGAGTCTGTGTTTACTTACAGCTGTTCTGAGGATGTTCTGCTCTCTGTGGAGACCCGAGTACTTGGTCAAAAGCTAAGAGGTGGCTTTGGATGCCCCTCTCCTACTCACTATGGGTGCATTTATTGTCACACAGTGATGGCAAGGCAGGTATAGGCACCTTTTCCCTGATACTGTTTCCCAGAACCTTTGCTGAACTAACTCACACCAAAATAACTTAGCCTAAGAGCTTTGACCAACCCTAAAGCTGGGGAGGCTCTGCTCTCCACAGCATTACGGCCTGTGATAGTGAGAGCCCTGGGGAAAGCTGGCGAGGAGCAGGGATATCTTCCAAGACAGCTTGGTTGGTCTGTTGCAGATGCGAGAGCACGTGAATTCAATGTGGTTCATCTTCCGAAAGCACGTAGACAACTTCCTCCACGCGCTCATGCCTTCCACCATCGTCCCGCTCTACACCATGGTGAGGCCAGCTGCTCTGCCCCTGCTTCCCTCCCCTCCTGCTGTGAATTATTGCAGAGATAGTGACTTGCTTTTGCTATTCATTTAGGTCACGTTCACCAGAATTCGCTACCATGAAGCATTGCAGCGCTGGCAGTGGCAGAAAAAGGTTAGAGCTGGTGTCTGTTCCTCTGTGCCAGGACCCTCATGAGCTCCGTGTGCTAGCACTGCTCAGCCGTGGGGATGACAGTTTTGGTCACAAGACGTAGCAAGCTGGATTTAAAGCCCCCAGTTGTTTGAGAGCACCCCAGAGGGCTCCACACTGCTGCAGGGTAGCACGTTTTCCCTACGTATGTCTGCTGCAAGGAGCTCCCTGACCCTGGAGCTACTTCTGTTCCTTGCATCACTGGTGTGGCTGGCCTTGTCCTGACACTGTGCTGGGCCAAGGCTGCTATTTCAGCTGGTGTCAGGTAGAGGAGTGCTTGGAGCTGTTCGGGTGGGAGGTTTCCTTTATCCTTCTGCCCTAGGACTTGCTTGCAGTAGGGGCAGATGATGATGCAGTATGAAAGCAGTGGGAGGTGACCTGTTTTTAGCTTCCCACGCTATCTGCGGCCACGTGGCAGCTCTTGGTCCTGCTTGGGAAGAAGGAATGGACATCTGGAGTTTTGTTCCTGTGCGTACCTGCTCTGCCAGAGTTGGTCACAGACCCTGTTTGCTGACTTCAAGCAACTTGCCTGTCTCTCACTTGGTGCCGCAAGGTACAAGCAAACTTGTGACAACACCTGGATTTCTTCTCACACTTGCAGGTAATTAATCGAGGACTCTTTGTCACTGGAGCAGCAGGGCTGGGTGGCATGTACCTGCTAATAAAGTGGCTGACACGGAATACTGATTTCTACATAGAAAACCTGTGGAGCTGGTCCTACCATCTCAAGAGTATTGGAAAATTGCCCTTCAATACAGAAGTGGCTTAAGTGTAAGGGAACTCCTACATGGAATAAAGCAATGGCATGGACTGTTGGCTCAGTTCCGTGATGTTGTTTCTGTTACAACGTGACCAGGAATTCCTGTAACCCTCCTTTCTCCTCTCGTCCTGCTGATAAGTGATAGTATCTCTCGGTCTTAAATTGGTCAGGGGGTTCCAGTCAATTCTATGAAGTTCTGTTCTTATCAAAATCCATTTTTCCCTCTCCCCCACCCTCTCCCCTCTGGGAGTTCTTTCCTCTTAAATGGCTGTTTCTGAAATAATTTAGAAACATGAATCCGTTGGAGGAACATATCTTTGTTATATTGTTAGTATTTTCCACATCAATTAAGCTTTACTTTTTACTTGTTTACTTTTTTTTTGTATTTGAAAATATTATTTCAAATTTGCAACCCTTTTCTTTTGCTTTTCCATCGAGACTCATTCATTTTACCGCTGGTGTTGTCAGTCTGCTGGGAAGGCAGGTGCTTCCATGGCTTCCTTAGATCTGCTGCACCCCCTCACACGGAGCAGTCACCAAGCCAATAAAAGCAGCTTTGTGCCTCTAGCTTGCATGTGTGTACAGGAGCATGCATCTGCGTGCAGGTTAGCGTGTTCCTCTGCTTAGACATGTTATATTTCAGGTGAACCTGAGAATATGACCTACTTGGGGCTCAGAAATAGCTTGCAAGGTTTTTCTTCCCCTCCTCACTCCCAAAATTGAAGAAAATGTGTTTCACTTTTTGTTCTTGGTGGAAATGAAACTTAAAGCTGATCCTGGGGCAATGCTTGAAACACAGAGAAAGGTTCATTTCACGTCTGGCTGAGAAATCTTTCTGACTTTTGCACGCAAGTCTCCACAGATTGCTTGACCAAGGCTTCAGGCTAACGCAAAGACCAACAGGCCTGAAGGACTCGCCTAACTCTGTGTTTTCTTGCTTGGCATTTGTGAGTGTCCTAGCATGTGCATTTGTCTAATGCAATTCCTGATCACATTTCTCCTTTAAATGGTCTGAGTTCCTGCATCTGCATCCCTCATGCAAGCTCTTTAAACACGCATATGTCCATGCTTACACTGCAGAATCCATACCAGCAGTAAGACCTTCCTTCAGCTGCTGATGGAGATGTTCTTTATAAACTCAAGAACACAAAACCTCCAGTGCCCTGAGCCCCAGGACTGAGTCCCCAAGCCCTGGGAGCTCCTTTTGTGGTGTGCAGCCAGCTGCAGGGCTCTGCCAGGGCCATGCTGGTGCTGAGGCCGGCTGGGAGGAGGCTGCTACCACATGTCCTGCAATTCCAGCTGCCTTGCAGAAAGAGAATTGGCTGCAGCTGGACCTAGGAGGATGCAGAGACTGAAATGGTTACTGATTCAACTACAGGAAGACAAATAGGTGTGGAAGGGAGCACTTGCAGGTGGCGAGGGCTTTCCTATGGCTGGGCCAGAGGTCTGTGTTGCTTGTGTCACTCCTAAGCTCTAGTCAAGACCCTGTGCACTTTCCCAAACGCTCTGTGCTGAGGCTGCTGAGCGTGAAGCTGTGTATGTCTTGGTGCAGTGTTATTTCTCATCAGCAAGGAAAAAACATGATTTGCATCATTTTGTGAGTCACTTCTGAGTAGCATGGAAGAATCTCTGGGGATGTAGCTGGAAAATTGGTGTAAATCAGCTTGTTTAGCTGGACAGTGAGCTCTCCAGGTACAACCTCTACCGCAGACGCTGGCATCAGTGACAGAACCTTTTGTAATTGCTTGGACAGGCACTTCAGTTGCTGCCTCTGAACCTGACTTATAGCACGTCATCTGTATTTGTTTTATATATTAATTTTTATTAACTTTAAAGGTATTCATAGAGCAAATTGGGGTATTACATAATACAAATATAGCTATAGGCAGATTATTCTCAAACATAAAGAACTATGCAGATATTTAAGTGTGATGAACCTCAAAATACAAAAACTAACTTGTGCACCATTTGAAATATCACTGAGCTGGAGATGCTCTCTCTGGTACTGCATGTTCTTTAGATTGTCTGGCCCTTTTAAACAGACCCTTCACCTGTTTAGTTTGTCTGGGCTTGTAAAGAGAGGAGATATTGTCCTGGGGGAGGAAGAAGCTAGGACCAAGCAATGTATCCAAGTTCTTTGATTCTCTGGCTGCTGTTGTTCCACAGTTCAACTAGTTTCTTCTTTGCCATCCTGTCATGCAGAGGGCTCAAGACTTGGTGGAGGTAAGCAAAGCTTGTAGGAACCCAAATATAAACTTGGTGGACCCAGAGGTAGCTCTGAGAGCGGAGGCACACTAGGGAGCGGCTGATGATTTGGAAAATAAGATTCAGTGCACGTTCCTTGGCTTCTCTTTGCTTCCAGACACAGGTACTCACCAGCCCTTCTTGCCCATCAGTTCAGTGTAACCTGTAGTACTTTTGCCAGAGCTCAGGAGACCCTCCACATCCATTTGTGAAGGGAGGGCTTTAGAAATAAGCTGCACACATAACATGGCAGAGAACAACACAGTAGGTAAAGACTAGGCACAAAGTAGCCTTGGAGCAGGTCCTGTTAGAACAGAAGGGAAATGGCATTTCTGCAACCCCAGCTCCAAATCAACTGCACATCAAGCTGATTTGGGGGCTTGATCCTGTCACAAAGCAAAATTAGCTTCATGAGCTGAGACAGATGGAGAGTGACACAGGAGCCATTGTCTGTGCCCACTGCTAAAATCCTACTCTGTAGTCCTAGCCACAGCAAAACTTGTTCCTTTCTCCGAGCTCCACTACTAGGACCAGTATGAACTGTGTGAGGAGACAGGCACAGAGCGATCCCTTAGCCAAAGCCCAACTTTTACTTGTGATCTCTTGGAAGACGGGAACAAACCAATGGGTAAAGAATAAGAGGTGGAAGCCTTAATGTGAAATTTCCTTAGCTTGGCATTTCTTTCTTTAATGGTGGCTCCTAGCTTTGTCTGGTGCTGCTCCTTTTCATTCTCCGTTGAATCTGGGGTTCACGACTGTGGTGGTGGCACTTTTGAACAGAGGGTTATCAGCCTGGAGAGAGGGGAAAAAAAGAGAGTGGGTTTTCTGCATGCACAGGCTTGGGCCATTTGGCCTTCCAAGCAAGTGTTACAGAGGAGGCTGCCCCAACCCTTCAAATGGCAAAGTGTTGGCAGAAGAGCCCACAAGTGCCTCTAGCTCCCTTCAAGAGCCAAACGGACTCCAAAGCCTGGGTAGCTGCAAGGACTAGGTCAGGAAAGCTCTGTGTGGTATCAAGCAGTGACTGTCTTCAGAGATGATGTTCCTTTTGATTTTGACCTTCCCATCTCCTCCTTTCAACCTCAGGGATTTTTTGGCTTCTCTAACAAATTTCTCTCTTTTCTCCAGTTGCCCTGCTATGGTAGGGCACTGAAATGAGCTCACTGGGGCCCACCCTTGTTGTGTGTCCTCATATCAGTGGCAGGTCATGCCCTGCTCAGTGGAATGCTGGGTTGTGCCTAGGTGGACCCAGCTCAAGTGAAGGCAGGGAGAGCAGGAAAGTAACTGCACAAGTAGGGAGAGAGTCTTTGCTGTCAGTTGTATCCCATCCCTAGAAAAGAGTTCTCTTACATCGTTCCACTTGGCCTTGGACTTTTCCTTCTCGAACCTGCGGTACTCCCGGCGGTCAAACAGCTCTGTCAGGAGTTTCCAGATGAGCAGGAGCACCAGCCCGATGAGGGCCACGCCAGCAATGCTGCTGCCCACGATCAGGGCAACGTTGGGGGGCTCCGGGCACTCTGCAGAACAAGCACAGCAGAGTCTTGCTGAAGCCTCCTCACAGGTCAGCTCCACTCCCTGCAGAGCTGCTGCTCCCACCTGTGTGCTGTGTGAAGGACACAGGTAGGTGCTGGCTGTGCCCAGCAGCCTGGAACCACAGCTGGGCTCTCTGGTCTTTACAGTCAGCAGCAGCAGAAGGGGGATGTGGTCTGGGAAGGCAAAACTGCAAGAGAAGGCAGCAAGCTGTGGGTGTAGTCATGGTTTTGCAGCCCTTTGGTCCCTCAGCTGAGTCCAGATTTAGCTGTTTAGCTGTTTAGCTCAAAGAATCAAGGTATTTATGGCCTTTAGTGCTTTTGGGGATTGGCATAAGCCCTGGCAAGAGCAGAGGCTGTTCTGTCTACCCGCCTGAAGAAGGGGGTGGAGAGCACGACTCGAGTACCTTTTGTAGGATTGACATTCACAGTGTATATCTCCTCCCCGTCCTCCTGGAACATGTGGAAGGTGATCCAGCAATTCTGGGAGTCCTTTTCTCTGCACTGCCTTGCTCCTGAGAGCGGCTTTTCAGAAGTATTGATGTTTTTGCAGGCTGTAGAGCAGTTCTTTTCAAAGGGCCCACTGGCGAAGGCTTTGCACTCCACACAGGAACTGGAAAACATGCAAATGCCTGGCTTGTCTCTGAGGTGACAGGAGCCCTTGAGCTCTCACTGCTCAGCCCTCCCGTGGGGGAGAATGGCAGCCAGCAGGATGGCTGGGTGGCCCCAACATAAGGCTACCTAAAGGGTAAACCCTAGAGCCGAGTTCTAGGGAGGGTTGAGGGTCTCAAGGTGCTGTGCAAAGTGAGTGGACAGACTTTCTTTCCTGTACAACTACTCAGGGACCAGTTGGCCATCAACAGCACCAAACTTAGCAATATAAAACCAGCCAGCTGCTTAGGAAGGCGAGACATACACACCAGCAATGCCAGCCCCGATGCTGACTTGCCTGCTGCAGCCCAGGGAAGGGAGGGATGTGCAGGCTCCCTTGTCCTCCCAGACCCCTGCCCTGTCTGTCTCCGTGCTCATCACTCACATGTATCTGCCGCAGGGCGATGGGCAGCCAGGACAGTCTTGGCAAAAGGGGGGCTGGTAGAGCCCCCTGCACTGGCACTGGTTGCAGTGGCATTTCCCTCGGTTGCTGCACTCGTTCCCACGAATGTTCAAGCAGCCGTCTGTTGACTTCTTGCACTGGCACGCGCTCCCCTGGTACTCCTGCGTGCACCTGCACTTGCCGCAGTCGCAGTACCCGCGCTCTGTGGGGAAAGCAGAAACTTTTAGAGCTGCTTTCTAGCTCCTTGTCAAACTTCACAGCTCTGGCTATAGCCTTTCACCTGCTTGAAGACCAGTGTTCCACCTAGCTGTCGTTGCTTGCTGGACTAGTCACAGCAACTTAGCAAGGCCTCATCTGCTCCCCCACAAGAGAAATTAATTGCAGTGTTGCATAGTCTCCAATACTGCTCTGCAGGACTCAGAATCTGATCAATGGGACATCTCTCAAACAAGATCTTGTAGGTGCCTAAAGAAACAGTTTGCAGGGAGCTGCTCTGTGAAATATTGTTTCCCTTTTCTCCCCATCTTTTTGCATTTGGCACAGAGCACTCCTTGGTCGATCAAAATCATACATGGGGATGGAGGCTTGAGCATCCTTCAGAAGCACCTTCTCTGGTGCACTGAGGACAAGGGAAAGAAAAGAGCTAGGAGCTGGTCAGGCTTTGCCAGCTTGTACCACATCCCGGCTTGGAGTCAGCTACTGTCTTGGGCCTAAGGCTCTCACCTTTGCCACCACATGGCAAATTGTTGTGAAACTCGCAGTTCATGTTGTCACATTCACAGAAGGTGCCATAGATGTGCTTGCCAGGCACGTCGCTGGTGTGGCAGATGCACTGCCCGCACACACAGTCCCCCAGCCCCGAGCAGATGACAGACGTGTTGTCCTTTCGGCAGCTGCCTTCCAGCTCTCTGTTGCTCTTGCCCTTAGTTTCACACTCACACTCCTTCCCAGTGTAGCCTGAATTGCAGCTGCCGTAAAAGAAGAAAAAGGAATCTGGATCAGCAGCCACGAGAAATGCCGGTGCCGGGAGTAAACCTGCTGTGCCAAGTTCTCCAAGCACCAGCCCAGCTAGCAGTTGCTGCACTGTGAGCCCTGGATTTGTAAGTATGCCCTTATACCCTGCACAGGTATGTATGCACCGGGCTGAGCCTAGGACCTTGGCTAAAGCAGAGCACAGCTGGGACAGGCTCAGGGACAAGTGAGTCACCAGGCTTCTTCACTGCATCTGCAGCAGCACATGGTGCATGTACTGCATGTGCTGCATGTACTAACTGTGTTCAAGCAGAGTCCTTAACCAGTTGGAAACCACAGAAACATAGCTGGGTAGGCTGGTTATTTTTACAATGCTAAATACTTGCCCGGAAATTATTATATTTATCATTTCCAAACTCTTGCCAGGAGCTCTTAGCGTTTCCTGAGGAAACCCAGTCTTTTCCTCTCTCCATCTGTGAGGGACCATGAAGTGGTAATTATCTTTGCTTAAGGACTGTCATGAACTGCGGCCCAGAAATTAGGTTTTTATGGAGATTTCTACAAGAAGCCACTGCTGCTTGATGGATGGATACCTACAGGAAAGCAGCAGAGACTCCATCAAGGGTGATAGCTCATAAGGGCCCTTGTCACTGGGAGATTAAGCTGCTACTATAAACCAGAAAATTGGTGCAAAACTTCAAAACTGAGCCATGGCTGACTATCTGGTGTAAACACCTCTGCTGGCCCTTATGAGGCCTCCAGTTCTCCAAGCAAAATATGCTTGGAGACACCAAGCACAACTTGCAGCTGCTCTTGCCCTGGCACATCTACCCTCTCCTAGCACTTCCCCAATGTAGGCACCATTTGAATCAGCAACTGTCAGACTTTACCTGCAAATCCCACAAACGATACTGCCTTGCCCATTGCAGTCGTTTTGGTTAGGCTGTTCATGGCAGTTGCAGTTACAGTTGCTGTCAACGTAAACGGTGAGCGTGTCTGTGAAGCCCAGCGGGCGGATGGTGAAGGACTGGCTTTTGATGCACTCCTTTGCCGTGACCTTAACTCGGAAGACGACCTAGACGATATAGAGCCCAAAAAAAAAAAAAAAAAAAAAAAGAGAGAGGCCTCAAAGGTCAGAAGGTAGCTTCAGTAATTAGAGAAGTGGTATTGACCACATGGTTTGGGCACGTGCCACTGCACTGGCTGCTTTGACCAATCCAATCAGACTGCACTGAGTTACTGGGCTACCCTCCCACCCCAGAAGGTCTGCTCCATAGGGCTGCTCTTGGTGCTTTTTCAGGCCTTGTTTTTGGCTAGCACTACAGCAAAATGCCTAGAGATGCATAGATTTTAAATACTGAACTGCAGCATCTTGGGCCCTCTTGGCCTTAAATTCACATGAATAAGAAGTCTGGAGCAACAGACTGGATTTCTGCCATTAAAAACAGAAGATGCAAGTGGTGCTGTGAGCTCTGCCGCCTTCCCAGTACTAGGGAACATACCACATCATTTATCTTAACGTCGTCACACTGTCCTCTTGCTTCATCCAAGATGTTCTTGCCTTTATTGCATATGGAGTCATATTTGATATCTAGGACATCTGATTGAGTGGTGTGGGCCAGGATGATTTGCGAAGACAGGTTCTGTGAGGAAACAATGGAGAAAATGCTTCAGACCAAGAGGAGACTAAACCAAGGCAACTCATCCTGCACTACAGGTCAGTGCTCCCCTATGGAGAGATTGGTGGCAGGAAGCAACCCAAGCTGCAGTCTCAGCTACTTCCTAATGGATGGGGAAGGCAGGCAATGGGACTGAGGATGTTGAAACTTCTTGCTTGTGGGTAGAGGGAATGAGCGTGTCCTGTTTTCAAAGCCCTAGACTCATCTACTCTGTTCTGTGATGATGGGGATATGTGATTGAAACTTTCCAAAGCTTCATTCACTGTTGGACAGGCAAGGTGTGTCTTTGCCTAGCACTTACGTTGTAGGCCACCTGGATGAGTTCGATGATATTGCTGGAGTCTTCATTCAGCTCCCCCACTGCTGACTTTGGGATCATTTCACTGAGCTTCTGCCAATAGACAGCAAACATGTATCATCATACCTAATACATGAGAGTGGAGCACAGAGAGGACAGTGCAACTCAGGCTTGGCCCAGTGCAAGGACTTGGTGACAGGAGGACACACACATCCATTTTTGTCCTCCTTGGGGAGGATGTTAGGCCTCTGGGCCATTCAAAGTCTACTTACTTTATAAACATCCACCATTTTACTAGTGACAGCAAAAATGGGCTGAATGTTATTTTCAGTGAGCTTTTGGATCAGCTGGCCAACAGATGGGTAGTCCTGTGAGAGAAGGATGACAGCTTTCAGTTCAGATTCTTTCCATCAACAGAGCAGAGAATACGTTTGGTTACGTGGCCCCTCTGTGGTCTCAGTATGGTCAATAGTTTGTTGTGGTGCAGTTGCCTGGAGGTTGTCCCAGGGCAACTCTTTTTAGATTTGCTATACTGATAGGAATCTCGTGGCCTCGATAAAAGGCTTTATGGGAATGATACTGGGGAAAAACACAGAGGAGCTGTCTCTTGAATGAAGGTGTCTCTGGTTTGCTTGTATTACCCAGAAGGTAAGCTCAAGGCTTTTGCGAGTGGGTTCACTATAGAGAAGACCACATAGAGGGTCCCAATTTATGATGCCCAGCAGTGAAACAAGTGTTAGCAGGGGAGCCTGACAGTATGAGTTGCAGCACGTCCACTCCCAGGGGATACTGCATCCATGGCTCTATGGACAGTTACCAGGTCCTTTGGGAGGGCTGGTGACTCCTATTGCAGATGTGACAGGCGGGGCTCAGGGATGGGGTGAGTTGCCTATGCAAGGATAGGGTTTGGAGCCATCAAGCAGCCCGTGTAGGAGAGGCACTTTGGGCTTGTATCGTCCAGGGTACTTACAAACTCATTGCTCTTTGCATACATGTTATTTTCCAAATGGCACTTGCCATCGTTGGGGGTGAGGATGCCCCCAAGTTTGCCATCGCCAGCGAAGTGGAAGCCATCATCAGTCGCATACACCAGCAAGCGGGTTACGTTGCGCCAGCCGATCAAGTCCTGAAAGCAGCACGGACAGCACTCAAACCTGTCCCTGAACAGGGGCTGGGGGAGACAGGGACAGCCAGGCAGGACACAGCCTCGTGCTTCACCCCTCCCTGAAGAGAATGCACAGCATTTCCAAAGAAAATTACATTGAGCGCGCTGCACATGTGCAGCTGAAGGCTGACTGGCCAGAGGAGGCAGGTGACAGATGAGAGATGGAGGCTCTGGAGTTCAGAGACTCTGTCTGCATCTCCTTATTATAACCTGCTCTGGTGCTGAATTGAGTTTTTATATGAGTAACAGACCTGCAGGTTTGATGGGCCTAAGTCTGCCTAGAGAGAGACAAAGTCAACTCCTGGCAGACAGGCCTTGAAATACAGTTAAGCTTCCCTTGTGTCTGTCGAGCAGTTATACTAGCGGTGAAAAGGATACAGGGCCACAACACTGAGGAAAAGACTCACCCCACACACTGCTGCTTGCATCATTGCGTCCAGCCCCCCCTCTGGGGCATCCAGGTTCCCCGAGATGAACTGCTTCCCCACTTCACTCTCAAATTTTTCAGCATCATTGGTCAGTGAAAGGATGTGCTTGAAAGCAAAGGGGGGCTGGCAGTTTTCAGGTTTTTCGGGGCAGGGGTTCCGCAGCTTCTCCGGGTGCGTGCTCACAAAGGGCAGCACTGTCTTATCCACAAAGGAGCCGAAACCTGCGGTATTCAAGAGTAGCAATGTTAGTGGGAAAGGTGGGTGGAGATGGCATGGGTGTCCCTGCAGGACAGCCCACTGTAGGTCACCTGTTGGCTCCAACATGGAGACTTGCATGTTTGTCCATGTACAGTTCCCAAATGGCTCATTCCTGGCCCTGGTGGACTCTCCAGCCTGGCAGAGGACAGGTTATGCTGCCCACTGACTGTGTCCTGCTCTGTCCCCATGCTCTCTTCTGGTCTAGTAGTTCTTTAAGGTTCAAAGAGGCCAGGCTAGGGTTTTGTACTAAGGAAATACTCACCTATGCGGCGAGAGGGAGTGGTGGCTTCCAGTGCTCTGAGCAGTTCCCCTCCCAGCTTCTTCACCTTCTTCAGATCATCAAGCATGGAGTAGGAGAGGTCCATGAGATAATAGAGATCAATGGGATAACCCGTGGCACGACGAAACTTCACCTCGAATGTAGCAGGCTGGCCTGCAGGATAGAGATATCACAGCCCAAACACCAGGATCACTCTGCTGTGTCTCATACCTCGCCCCACCTCACTCCTCTCCTTGGAGCTTCCTGTCTTCAGGAGGAAGACGTGGTGTGTAGTGTGCTGTTGTGCCCCCAAACAGGTAGAAGACCAGCCCTGCTGTTGGGAGAGCCTAATCTCTCATCTACCCTCTCCCAGGAAGGTGGCCCCAGTCTGGTCAATCCTCCCTCTGACAAACTTCGTTTCTTCTTCTTCAGTTCAGCCAACTTCCAACACAGAACTTCTGTCTCTCTAGTACTCCAGTTGCAGACTATAACTCAGCCTGTAACCCAGCTCCTCTTGGCTTCTGCTCTGAGGAACATGCCCATTTCCTCTGAAAGAAACCTGCCTTCCTCCCCCTCATCTCTCTCCTCTTATTACTATCTTGTCTAGGATCCCCTGACACACTTCCGGGGTCTGCAGGGAGCTCTTCCCTCCTGGTGGCCTCACGCTTGCTCCCATCACACAGGAGAGCCACGCTAGAGCCTGCAGAAGACCACAACTTGCCTCTCTGTTTGTGTCCCTTTATCACCAACTGTCTATAGCCTGCCAGGAATATGTTCCCCTCCGCCCCCTCCTCTCACTTCTTCTTTAGAGTTCTCCAGTCCTGTCTCTCCCTTTTCTCAGACTACCTCCTAGATGAAGCTAAGAGCTGGATTTTCCACCTTGTCCTCCCTGAGTTGTCACTTGCTCTCACATCGTCACCTGGCTTCCCTGAGCTCTCATATCTTTCTCCTTTCTTGCATCTTCCTCTCACAGAATCACAGAATGGTTTAGTTTGGAAGGGACCTCTAGAGATCATCTAGTACCAACCCTCCTGCTTAAGCAGGGAAACCTAGAGCACGTGGCACAGGGTCAGATTCAGGTAGATTTGGAAGATCTCCACTCTTTACTCTTACCCTACTCCTGCTCAGTAGATATTCAGGGGAATACATGACAAAGTCACCTACAGTTTGATTTGTGTGCCTTCTACACATCAAAATACTGCTTAAGACAAATGTTACAAATACCTAGACCAATTCAAACATAATTAAAACAAGAAAAATCAAACAGTAGTACTTTGGAGTGGGCCTACATGCTTTGCTTCCTTTTGGAGATAAACTGATGGATTCCATAAACAGGTAGAATGAGAGAGTTGAATCAAGAAAAGTACACTGAAAAGCAGTGGGAGGAGAACAGTGGGAGCAGAAGGAGGTGAAGGCACCCGGATGGGGTCCTGCTTACAGAGAAAACCTTATTTAGACAGACTCCTAGACATCTGAGTGATAGTGACAGAAATGACCTTGCTACGAAGTAGGGACAGCAACAGCTCTCAAATACTGCATGAGATGTCTTAAACAAGGACCATGTTTTCTTTCCAATGACATAACTCACAAAAATTCTACATTCTCTCAAAAATATTGAAAAAGATTTGGAGAAATGTAAAGCAAATTAAGGGCATTTCTCTGTAACCTCTAAGACTTTTAATAATCTATGAGATTCCGATTATTTTATCACTCTTAACCTGCCTTTTTAACCTCTGTTTACCCCCCAGACCTCCTCCCTCTCTTTACCTTCAGGCATACTTGGCCTCTTTGTCCTCAGGCCTACTTGGCTGCTTTTCCTTCAGGCCTACCTGACCTCTTTTCCCTCAGGACTACCTGACCTCTTTTCCCTCATGACTACCTGACCTCTTTCCTCTCAGGCCTACTTGCCCTGTTTACTCTCAGGCCTATTTGACCTATTTATCCTCAGGCCTACTTGCCCCTTTTACTCTCAGGCCTACTCATCCTGTTTACCCTCAGGCCTACCTGATCTCTTTACCCTCAGGCCTGCTTGACCTCTTTACCCTCAGGCCTACTTGCCCTTTTCACCCCTAGACCTACTCTTTCCCATCTATGTTTTGTGTCAGGCCATCTTCCCCATCCACACAAACTCAGTCACTGTCTCAAGGTCGATAACTCCTCGGTGTGTTCCGGTGCTTAACTTTTTCTCAGCCTTGGAGTGATCACTAAGTTCCCCTGCTCTGATGAACTCTTAGTATCAGTCACTTCAGTTCTGCATGAGTAGCATGTGCAACAACTACTAGCCAGCTCTGGTTGCTACTCCGCGAAGACTGAGGGATCAGCTGAAAGGTCATTATGGAGCCAGGTAAACCATACCTGTCCTTAATTTCAGGTGCACTTGTTGGGGAGTCAGCTGTATCTTGTCGCTTAAAGCACTGGCTTTTGTCACTCTAATATCATTGATTGGAAACTCAATGTCGTCACGCGAGCATCCCTTCTGCTCCAACTGCTCTATGGTGTCACAGCGGATAGAGTCTGGTTCTCCAGCTTTGGTGAAGTTCTGCATGTTGTAAAATCAACAGGAAAAATCAGGAATGGGAGAAAAACAGACATGTTGCTAGATAATCCAGCTCCCAAACTAAGTCTGACATAGATCTGAATTATCGATGGAAAAAGTGAGATTGAAGAGGTCCTGCCTGTCCAGTCTGTCTTGGCCCCATCTACCAGCTACAGCATGAAAGACCATTTTGCTTTTGAAGAGCAGGTAAGCAAGCAATAGTGTCTGGCAGAGGGCAGATGGTTGCTCCTGCTGCCTACCAAATGGTCACGGGTGCTGGCATGGGCACAGGGGCCACAATCTCCCTCCTTTGCAGCTTGCAGAGCCTTGGGTCACTCCCTCCGGACCTAAGCAAGATGGGAGAGATGGGAAAGACTGGCTCATTTCCACTAACAGAACTCTGCCTCCAGAGCTGCTGGGGCATGACACTGAGGCACAAGCTGAGATGCTATCCTCTCTCGTCACGACAAGGCACGGTCCCGTTAATGGAGCGGGCAGGGTAGCTACCCTGTGGTAGCTGCCCACTGGATGCTGATGGCATGAGAGGCTATGCAGACCTACCAGCTTCTTGCACCAGGCACAGCCAGGGCCAGACTGGATGCAGTCATTGCACGTCCCCACCTTGGTCTTGGTGCATTCCATGGCAAAAGCTGAAAGGGAGACAAAACAAAGACAGCTTGCTGGAGCACCCCTAGAGAGACCCAGTCCACACTGGTGGCAGCTACAGGATGCTCTGACACCCAGCAAGAAGCACGATATTGTCCTACTGGCCTGAGCTCACTCTGCCTATAACCTCCCAAACCCTTGAAGCAGGCCATATCAGAATTCACCAGCATTTCTGTCCCTTGGCATCTGAGGGGCAATATGCCACGTTCCAGCCTTCCATGTCATCTTCAGAGTCATATTTACACTGTTGTCTTTGGTCTTCTCCCCCTCTACCACTGTTTTACTGTCCACATAAAGTGCTGAGAGGGAAGATGGCAAGGAAAGCCAGGTAGGACTCACCTGTTGGCATGACCAGCAACACCCAGGTCACCAACAGCTGCTGGAGGTAGCAGTCACGGGGCATTTTCTGCAAGAGAAAAAGCATCTTTGTGACAGCCCAGTGCATGGTCTTCAAGTTCCTGATGGAGGTGGAAGACCAAGAGCTCCAACTGAAGTACTTTGGAGAGACTAGTCAATGTAGCTGGGCATGTGAAAGCGCTCCCAGGCCTCGAACAGCCCTCTGGTCTCCCCTGCTAGTCCTGCAGGTCGCCATGCCATCTGAATGACCCTGCCCAGCCATGACTTCCATAAAAGATATAAGACTTGTGTAAAGGATGAAATATTCTGCTTGTTTTCTTTTGTTCTCATCCCAGTTCTCCCTCATTTCTCTCTTATTTGGGACCATAAAGCTCCCAAACCGCCTAACAGCTAAAGCTAGGACAGCGTATCAGGGAAATACCACTCCTCCCTCCTCTGCTACTGGATAGAGAGGGAGATCGTGGTTGAATAGGTCCGTGGGCTGACTCAGGGTGGCAGCTCTCCTGTACTCACAAAAATAAGTTGTTCTGCAGCTAAATATAGCTCCTACACTAAATGTGGATGTCAGTAAAGCAAGAACATACACTGTATCTGTACACATTTAGCTAAACTGCTACAAAACTTGATATATTGCTCATCTAGACTCTTTATACATACATGCACACTCATATATAAATTTATTTAATAAATAGCAGTTTTATCAATTCTCATTTAATAGTTTATGTAATTATTTACTGAATAATATGTTTATATATATTATAAATAGTGTTGGAATATGTCCAATGGCATATTTAGGAATTAAAATGACTAACAGAAGTTTTTATAGATCCTGTTTTTTAGTTAACTAGCATACATTGCTAGGTAACTAGCTATGGTAAATGGTGAAAAATATATTTAGTATTCATCTCCACCCCCAAAATGAGTTGAACCAGTCAAGAAAGGCTAAAATAATGAAAATACTCATTCTTCCTCTGCAGAAAGTCTTGTCACTCTGAAGGATGGGTGACAGATTTCAGTGCCAGCTGAATTCAGCGCTGTGATTTCAGCTGGGACGTTGCCTTTGCACACCTGACGTCTTCCACAATAAACAGAAATTGCTTGGATATTATTTTTACATGGAATGTGAGTGGTTGCAATAGTGGTGGCAATGGCTGCAATAAATGAGAGTAAATTTAGACCTTAACCCATCAGTACTTCTGTCTAGCTACTGTCATTTTGAAAGTGAAATACATGTTTCAGAGTCGATACGGGTGACTCTGGGGTTACCCTATCAGGCTCTGAGCAAGGGTGTCCCTGCCCACGTGCCCTCTCCTTCAGCAGAGGCAGCTGGTGGCGCGTGGGATTTTCTCCGAGCTCTCGGGCTCAGCTGCACCGTGAGCACCCCGCTCCCTTTGGGCACCCGCTGCTGGTGTGTGGGCCAGGCCTTGGCACCGGCCATGGCATTTCCACCAGCGGGATCCAGGCTGCCGACGGGTCCTTGTGGTCGTACCCCAGCACAGCCATCCTTGAAGCTGCGCTTCAGGGGCTGACGTGGGGTGTCCAAACCACGCAGCACTTCCCTGCCTGAAAGAGGAACTCCCCCAGCCGGCTGCCCTGCCGCGGGCGCTGCAAACGCGCCCGCTCCCATCTCCCATCTCGGAAAAGGGCCGTGGGAGTCCCAGAGGGAAAAGTGGGGAGCCTGCTGGCTGTGGCCTGGCTCTGAAGGAGGCTCATTCCCGCAGCGGGAACAGGGCCAGAGCTGGCAGGGAAGCGTCAAGCTTTTGTCGCTGAAGGAAGTAGTGCAGTTTTGAATCCGTATTGAGAAACTTTGCACGACTACTTTCTTTATTGCCTGTGGCTTTGCCAAGATCCGATTTCACCAGTTTCACAACCCTCCATTCCATTCTCCTCCCCTAAAACAGGGAAAGCAAAAAGCAAACATGAGGGGAAGCATGGGGGGAACACAGGTTTCCCTCCTATCAAACAGGAAAAAAAGCCATCCAGGGTTTCCTCATTGTTACAGGGGCTCAAGAGCCTCCATGTGCTGCTGGGACACATATGCCGTAGGGCACAGGTGATCTGTGTCCCAGGAATGCCAGCGTCCTCCTGTCTCCTTGCAGCAAGACAGAGGCTGGGGGAGGCTCTCTCCAGCAGCACTGTGCAGGGTTCAGCCTGCTTGCATGGCTAGTAACAGACTGGCACAAGAGTGCGACGCAGGGAAGAAAGATGGGTCTGTATCATGTCCTGCTCTGGGTAGGTGGACCAAGATGTGATGCCCTGGGTGTGGGGTTTTGAGCCAGGGAGCTGTGGAGGCGAGTGCACAGATCCTACAATTGCAGGGAAGGACTCCCAGCATGGCCCTGCAGGATGCCTCCAAGCACATCAACCGTTTGCTACCCAGAGTCACCACTCCTGCTATTATGCTAGTGTTTAAAGCATGATAGAGATGGTTATTCACAAATATTTTCCTAGTGCAAATTGTCCTAGATGCTCACACCCCAAGCGTGCCCTAAAAGACGTCTTCTGAGCCCATAAACTGACGCTATCCATACAGGGGACTATGCTGTTTTCAGGGATCACCAAAGATGCTGGTTGCAAAGTGAGCAGAATGCAGCATCCCAGGCTGTTTGTGGGACATGCCACAGGTCTGTTGCTCCCATTTCTAACGTGCTGAGGCAGGAGCGAGTTGGATTTTAAAACTATGTTTGCTCAGCTCTAAGGCTAATATGGCCCCCTTAGTGTGCACATGGAACAGTGTTTTTGTGATGGTGTTGATGAAACCATATTAACACTGTTGTGTCTTGTGAGGGCTTTCTCTGAGCATAGTCAAGAAGAGTGGTGTCCCAGCAGAGCTGTGACCGTCCTTACGGCACAGCCTCACTTAGTAAGAAAAGAGGAATACAATCAGCACTGCCCGTTTTAGAAGTAGACACAACATGAGACAAATAGATGACAGGTTTTGAAATAGCTCTTATGTTGCCCTGAGCTACAAACAAACACTCCCTGGTTCCCAGCAGACTTCAATCCTCTGCCCTACCCCGCCCTATGACTCTGCGAAACAGAAGACTCAACAGCTACCAACCTCAACCACTCTGTGTAAAAAGGAAGTGAGAAACCATCGGAAGGCGTTAAGGCCAAACCAGTATATATGGCCACTCAGATCTGTTTTAGAGCCATAATGATACATTTTTAGCTCATTGGCCATTGTAAGATACCTCACAGATAAATAACATTGAAGGTCAAGAATGACCCTGGTCAACTGTAGAGCATCTTCCTTCAAAAAAATGTCTTCCTCCTGAGGGTAGGCAGAACAGTTGCACTCTCTGAGCAAGAGGAGTCTAATAAATAGATTAACAGGGAGGGCAGAAGGAAGGGAGATAGATAAGCGTCATTTTCTCTCACAGCGCAGAACCTCACGCTGGGTGCCTGGTCATAGCCAGCCTCTCGTGGCTAAACAGAGCCCTTCTTTCAGAGGCACCTCCTGGGAACTCAGCTCCTCACATAATCTGTCGTATCATCTAACAAATTCTTAAGAGCATCAGCTATCATCACAGTTGAAAAGTCTCACTATCCTCTAGTCCGCATGGGTCTGGCTCCACCTCCAGCCAGTACATCCAGATCACTGAAAAAGCTCCAAGAGGCAAGCTTTTGCCTCTTTAGATTCTTACGTGCCATAATCTAACCACCACCTCAACATCTCCTTCTTAAGTTGATAAGTTGAACAGCCTCAGTCTTCCACTGTAATGCTTCCCAGTAGCTGCTGAAACTACTATTTATTATTCAATTTATTGTATTTACAGTTTTTATTTGTTATTGATGCTGCTTGTACCTGCTTTGACCTGAGTTTCAGGGTCACTGGGTGGGGATTTTTCAGCTCAGTGAATTTGCTACTTAACATACTAACACAGCACCAATATTTGCCTAGCTATCTAGTTCTTCATTAGTTTTCTAAAAGACACAAAATACTAACAGCAGTAACTCAGTGATGTCCCATCAGGCCTTTTAAGAATATTGAGTGCAAGTCATGTGGTTCTGTTAATTTAGAAAAGCACTTGCTGATTAACACCTGTAATTCTCTGGCCAGAGATAGTCTCCTAGCCCTGCAGTAGCCACAGCTGTTGGCTTCAAAATAAGACAAATGTTGATTTCTTTGCCCTTTCCTGCTGTGTTAGCAGCAAATTTACCCTTCCCGCCTTCATAAATGCTACTAATAGAGTTTTTTTTTTTTTTGAGATAAGTATTCTGAGATGGGTTGGGAAATTTTCCACAACTTGGTGGCCCACAGTTAATTAGAAACCCTGCAGGCCTGGGGCTGCAGAGAGTGCTGTGATGCTGTACGGCTGCAAAACCCTGTGAGCAGCAAGACTTGGTATAACAGCTTCTCTGCAAGTAAGAACTACTCACGCTGAGAGAAGGGAAGAGCAAAGCTTCCCACACAGCTCCCTTGCCTTGTTCCCTGTAGCAGTCGTTTGATGGACACTGTCAGTGTGGGTAAGTAGGCTCCAGCACTTCCACGAGTGGTTGCCCAGAGATGCCTGCTGCTACTGAAGCAGTTCTTTTCTTTGTTTTCACAGATTAAATACTACTTTAAAAGGTGAAGTAAAGCCCTGTACTTGTTCCTCTGCTGCCTTTTTTGTTGTTGTTTCCTTCTGTCCTGTGTGTGCAAAGCTGACCTAGCTGTGGTTGAAGTTGAGCTGCTGTGGGATGAAGGTATCTGGGGGAGGGAGATGGAGCTGGGAGTTGCTCTGTAGAGACGTGGGAGGTTTGAAGACTTCTCTTCATGTGAAAGGACTCACCTCCCTCAGCTCAGGGTTTCACCCCTCAGGGTCTAGCTGCTCTGCAGAGGTAGATAATAGAGTAGGTATAAAAGGAAAAAAGTTCTTTGTTCACAAAAATTATTTCCTGCTGTGGTGCACAGTGGTTGTATCTCTCTACTGCTTCTTATTGGGATGCCTCATGCCAGCTTCCTCCCACAGATGGAGGTTCAGGTCTGGAGCTGTGCACAGGTATATGTCTGGCTTGCATAAACCTGCAGCTTCTTTTGTAGGCAGGGATTAAAAAAAATCTGCCCATTCAGATTGTGAGGACAAACACATGGTCTGATGAGCTCCTCTAGGTCTCTGTGCTCAAGGTTTCCAAGCTGCAGTGCCAAAATCATAGGGCAGTGGTGAGACTGACACCCTGTTAGACCCCATGTTGACTCTTGATGTACCATGCTGGAGGTAAAAGAGAACAAATAGACAGGCATAACTGGACTAAAAAACCTCCCAAACCTCAGAAGTAAAATGGGAACCTTAACACATGCTCAGTTCTGGGTGCAATTGATTCCTCTCCTGTAGGGTTTGTTTTGCGGGTTGGATTTCAGTGCTTTTGTAATCTTAAAAGGGTTTCTTTTCCCCATACAGGAACGTAAGTGAGCCCTGATGCTACAGGAAAACAACACAAGAAAGCTTGCTGCTGCTGCTGCTTCTGCTGTGGAAGGAAATTATTCACTGTGGTGTGGGTAGACGTGTGCGTATGCGATGCAGGGAGATTTTTCAAAGGGAACAGACTGTGCTTCTGCATTTGTCTACCTCCTTGTAGTCTTTTCTCTTTGATTACCTGCACTAGCAGTTCAGACCTGGCCCAGCCTGGCCTCAGCAGAATTTACTCCAACACCTTTTGCAGTCTCCTTTGCTCGGTCCTGCCTGGGCCTCTACTGCACTGGCCATTCAGGCCCCTTAGCTGCTCCAAGCAGCTTTTCCCTAATTCCTTGGCAGCCTCTTCCTTTGCATGTCCTCATGCAGTGCTGGAGCTAGGAGGCTGTGGCCACCACTGACAGAGCAGGGGGTGTTTGCCAACGAGCAGAGCCTGCCCGGGGCCCGTGGTGAGCGGGGAAGGAGCCTGGGGGCTGCAGGGCTGCATCCTGCTCTCACCTGCTCGCTCTCCGCTCTGTTCCCTTACATGGAAACTCTTCCCCCGGATGTGGTCTGTCTGGGTTCTTTTCATGTAAAATGAGACGAGGCTTCTTCCTAGCAAAGGATGTTGGAGGACAAGGGGGGTGAACTAGGGGGCTCCCCCTGGCAGGGAGCTGGCAAATGGTCCTCCCTCCTGCCCTGGTGCAAGGGAGCAGGGCAGCAGAGCTTCACGCCTGCCTTCGCATCAGAACTGCTCGGTGACTGACCCCCCTTCTGCCTGGGGCTTTCCTCAAAGCAGTCTGCTTTGAGGAAAAGACTGCTTCTGACCCCATCCAACGTGGTCATTGTGTTTTTGGCTTTCACGAGCCAACTGTGAAATGTCCCAGGCCCAACACTGCCTGGTCTTGCTGTGGGTTTATCAACAACTCCTAGAAAAACTTTGCCTCCGTGCAGATGGGCAACATTGAAACCCACATTTTGCTGTGCTGCTGCTTTTCCCAGCTCCTCGCTGAACCAGAGGTTGGGCAGCACGAAGCAGCCAAAGGGTGGACACGAGATGCCCACCAGCACCACTAGTTCCCAGGGCCAGTCAGCAAGCATGGCCTCAGCTGGGACGGCGCTTGGCTGTGCTCACCATGGACCCCAGGGGACCCACAGCCATGTGCTGGAGTGGGACATGGATGCTGAGCCCTGCTGAGTGGCAATTGAAAGCAAGAGGAGGACAAACACTATGAGAGATCAGGGAGAAAGTGAATGATGGAGCAGCGATGCACAAAACCAGCCAAATGGGTGCTGTGGTGGCAAAGCAGGGTGTAGAGGATAGGGGGAGAAGAATCATCCTTAAAACACCTGCACCTGAATCATCACATATCAAGAAGTCATGGAAACTCGAAGCAGTAAGGAGGGATATGTGCAATTGCTTCCATGTTCGCAGAAATCAAGAAAATTTGCCTGTGTGAGGAATGTCTGGGACTGTGGTGTTGCTTCTCAGGGAGCCCTTTGGAGAAGCCACTAGGGAGCCTGAAAGGTATTTAATTTACAGAGCCTCTCTCACTCGCTGTGTTGTATGAATGTGACTCAGGTGTGAAAAGATGTTCCCAAAAGGCTGGCAAGATGGAAGATCCTAAAGTGACCTCTGAGGAAGCAGCTGCGGAGTAAAGCCTGTACATCCTGCCACTTGCAAGGGAGCTGTGCTCAGTGGAGCCCAGGTCCGAGCAGAGGCACCAAGTATTTTGCAACACACTGGGACTCTTCAAGTCCCTGCGATCGGGCGGATGCAACAGATCAGGACAGGTTTCTTTCCAGCGGGTGCTGTGCAGCACTGAATTTATACACAGGAGAAATGGTGACCCTTGCAACAACCTCGCTGCTACAAACAATAGAGGAGCACCAAAACGAAGAGCTGTGTCTTGTAGCCTGTTAGCCACAGCCCTCCTTTGCTGTACCGCTCAATAGCAGTATTTTCTTGCGAAAGGCAGGGCTGCAATCTCACACCTAGGTCTGAGGAAGCCTCCTCGAGCGCTGGCGCCCGCCGCTCGCAGTGCTGAGGAGCTGCCCGCTGCAGCGCCGACGCCCCGGCCGATGCCCCGGCGCTGCCGGGTGCCTCCTCGGAGCCCCGCTGTGCCCACGCGTCCCTGGCACGGTGGCACCCTGCTGCGAGGGGGCCTGGGCCCCACCGCAGGCGTGCGGCGCTCGCCTTGCCTGCGCGGCCCGGCCCCGGCGAGCGGCGGGCAGCGCGGCCCAGAGGCCTGCGGCGGGGACAGGAAGGACATCACTGGCCACTGCTTCTTTTTTTGCTTAGTTGTGCAATCCCGATGATCCCCATAAAGCCAGCCAGCCCTACCCGGCCTTTCTTCTGCCCGAGTCGCTGATATGCCAGTGCTTACCGTATATCACATGGTGTGGATGGGTGTGTATGGCTCAGACATACGTATGCATGCAAACATCTGTGTCTGTACATCCCTGCCCAGGGCCGTGTGGGGTCTGCCTGCATCACTGATTCCCATCTCCCATGGTCGCTGGTACTGATGTCCTGTGGCACTTGTCATAGATCAGCCAGGATCTATTTACCCAAATCTGCCTTGCTGAGTCCTGTTCTCTTCTTCTAGGTACAAATGGTGGCAACATGGACAAGTGTCCTGCAGGTGGATGGAGCTTGAAGAACCTCCATGGCAATTCCTGTGCTCCCACTGCAACCTCTGGTCTGGCCACAGGTTAGAAAGTGGGGCAATGAGTGCTGCTCCGCCAGCAGTGAGGGGCTGCTTGGTTTTGAGACATGTTAGCCTGGGGAGCATTTTCTTTCTAGGAGCCCCAGGGCACTTAAGGGAAGGGACCATGGGATGAATGTTCCCCAGTGCAAGCCTCCTGCAGCTCTCAAACCTGACCCTGTCTTGGGTCAAGCTCTGGGTCCTTCTGGACACTTAGGAGTGGTGATGCCCATTTCTCACGTCTGCAGCTGCTTTTTAAAATGCAGGAGCCTTGCAGCCTCCTCCCAGCAAGCCCCACCTGCCCCTTGAGCGAGGAGGGGTATGGAGCAAGCTGGGCTGCTCCTTCCCAGCGCCACGTATGTGCCAGGCAGCCTCCTCCCTGGGCATCAGCCCCAGCTGATGGTTGTAAGTGCCAGGAGAGCTCGACATGCAGCCTGGGGCTCTAGCCAGGAGCCACCTTGGCTGCAGTGCCCTCCTAGCCCAGGGCACCACACGGGAATCGCTGCCTGCGGATCTCAGTGCCAAATTGTTCTGTAGCAACGGGAGATGTCACTACTGTCCTCTCCAACCTCTTGGACAATGTGATGAGTTATTTGTTTCTCAGAGAAACTAAGTTCTGTACCATGAGCTTGTGCACCGTAAGATCATTTGTGATAGAAATAGCAGTGGGATGGAGGGTGAAAGAGCAAAACCACTGTGCAAAGCAGGATGTGACAAATAGGTCACACAATGTAACACAGAGCTTTTGCACACTCTTTGTAAGTCATGTGTGTCTGTAAGGCTACAGAGTGAGACATCTCTGTGAACCTTCACACGTTTGCTCTGCATCTGCCTGAGAGGCTGGGGGTTGGGTCTCCGGTGCTTTCAAATGCACTAAAACCAGCAGTCTGCAATGTCTTAAACAGCTTAGTGCTAAAATTGAGAGGGTTTTTTTTTTTTTGGCGTTTCGATTACAGTGGGCCTACATTTCATGTACCCTGAATTTCTTCTTTGCTGCATTAGAGAGGGAAGTCTTGCCCACATAAGGAGACTTCGCCAAGCACTTTCCCTCGCTCAGGGTTATTTTGGCTGCGGTGGCCCGTCATCTTCCCAGGCTCTGCCAGGTGCCAGCTCCAGGGCGCCAGTGTCTCCAGCACAGGAGGCCTAGCCTCTTCCTGCTCTGGATTTTAAACTGCTGTCATCACATAATTAGGTATCTGCTGAAGGGCGGGAAGAACAGGGGGCTCCTCCCCTTCTCTAGCTCTTTCTCTAGGGCTCATGTAGGCTAAGGCTCCCTATTTTAGCAAGTCTTGGTGCAACATAGACCTGGTGTCAGGCCTGGGTCTCAGGGGCACTATCGCTGACCCATTCTGACAGCACCGCTGGGCTCGCTCCCAGGTACAAGATGTGATGGAGGAAGGATCTGCATTTTTAGGGGTTGGGCCCCTACTGTGCCCAATGTCCTCCTCACTGCCCTACATGGCACATAGGACCTTGGGGAAGGTCCCTGTGTGTGTACTGGTACATCAGACAAGCCCCAGTGTGGGAGGTGACACCGAGACCGAGCTGCGCAGCGGCTGGAGCCCCACGGTGCTGGTGCCCGCTGCTGCGCCCCGACACGAGCGTCGGTTCCTTGTTCCGCTATGAGCCGCTACATCCTGCGGTTGCTTTGTGGGTATCTGCACACTGGTGTCAGAGGGAGAAGCACCACGTGTTCGTTCTCAAGAATGCAGAACCCCTCCAGGACACTGTGAGGGCTCCCATCACCCACAGATGCCCCCAGAGCTCTCCCAAGCGCGGGGTGGCTCCTCCTTTCATCGCAGCAGGAAGGGGAGGGCGAAGTGGGGCTGCTCTAAAGCCAGATGAGGACAGGGCTGTTGCCAGTTCCTTCGTGGTGGCTGACACCAGCCCGCTGCTCCTGTACCCGCTGGTGCTCCCATCCACCCCAGCCCTTTCCTACAGCCGTGCTCGTGGACATCAGCCCCATGGACCATGCACCCTGCACGGCTCTGACTGTCCTAGTCAGCTATTTCCATCCATGCTCAGGGATGCAATGAGAACACCTCAGGTTGGAGCAACCAGTGAGTTGTATCCTCTTTATTTTTCTTTCCAGACCTACAAGAGGGTAATGAAGATGCTCTGGGGGCCTGGACATCCCCCACTCCAGTAGTAATCTGCAATTCCAGGCTCATTTCTACCTCCTAAAGCAAAACAAAATTACAGAGCAGACAAACCTATCTTTGTAAAGGTTGTATTAGGGCAACCTTTGCTTTGAAGGAGTAAGGAATGAGCTCTGTGGTGATGTGGTGGGCTCTGATAGACATCTAAGGACTTAAGGGGCTGCTTCTCAAGAGATTAGATAAAGACGTTTAAAAAATTCATAGGTAATCCCGCCAAGACGCAAACTTCCTTGACCCTCAACTGCCTCGGAAGAAAAAGGAATGTTATATTCACCTTGTATCAGGCTGTCTGCTGGTCTCTGGTGCTTCAGGCTGCAGCAAAAGTTGGTCTCAGCCGGCTCTTGAGTTCCTCCTGCTCGGCTGGAAGAAGCGGGCAGTCATCAGAGCTCTGCAGCGCACGCTGATCTTCCTGTTTCTGCTATAGTGTCGGCTGGTGTTAGAAAGGAGGAAGTCAAAGAAAGTGGTGGATGTGGGTGGGCCAAGAAAGAAAAAGGCAAAAACCCGAGCAGCCCAACTAACTCTAGCCAATGCCTTTTTTCTGTCCTCTAGTGTTTTCTGTTGTATGATTTGAGCAGCAGATACCACCATGCTTCAACCCGCTGCACAGCATCTGGTCTCATCTCCATGTGTTAGTGCCACTGGGGCCGGGCTGTGGGGTGGGGTAAAACCCAAGTTACCACAGAGCATCCTGCCCCAGAGCGATGGGTGTTAACCTTCGCCCAGGCCGCATGCCTTGGCAGGGAGAGCCCTTGTTGCTGCAGCCATGTCCTGCCGTGGACTGGTGGTGGCTGTAGCCAAGTCGGCCTCCAGATGCTGTTGTGTGAGCTCTCTGTGCAGCATCACCTCAGTGTGGCTGGGAAAGGGCCCGCTGCTGGGCCAGGCCCTGGGTGCACCAGCCCCAGAGGAGATGCTGAGCACAGACTGCAGAGCAGAAACCAGTTTGGTGGCGCGTGGGACAGCCTGTGGTGCAACGTCCAGAGCTGGGATGGGTGTCCCTGGGCTCTCTGGATGGGCCAGGTTGGGTCAGGGTGACCACACAGCACAGCTGGTGGGAGATGGTGAGGAGCCCATGGGCACTCATGGCTGTGACTGCACCAAGAACGTCACTGCATCTGCAAATGTCACCTGGGGCTTCTGCATTTTCGCCACATTGAGGGTCTGTCCTCAGGGAGCACAAACTGCCTGCTAAAGCTCAACGCAGCCGGGCCCTGCCAAGCCAGAGCCTCACAGTCCCCCCGGGGATCGGTAGCTGGGTGAAGGCCAGCGGGACGCCTGGCAGATTCACGTTCCTGGCTTCATTCCTGCTCTGTGGCAGAGGGCACGGGGGCAGCCCCATGCCCTTCACAGCCGTGGGGAGAAGCCCAAGGGGTGTCTCCTGGCGCTTTCCTCTCCCGGCATTTTGCCAGGATCCAAGGCAGGGTGCTCAGGGCAGCACAGCCGCCCCACGCCAGCCTCGGCGAGGCCTCCTACAGCAAACGCTTCTCTCTGCTGCTTTGAATCTTTCACGGCCCTGATATGGCCCTGGCTCCTTCCTTGGAGAGGGGAAGCTGCAAAACGGTTAGTCTGGGAGCTATTTCTAGCTTCTGGCTGCAGGGAGGAGAGAGAGAGACCTCTTTCCCCCCATGGTTTTTGTTTCGTTCTGCTTTTTCTGTCTCAGAGCGTCTTGTTGAGCACAGCAGAGCTGGGCAAGGCTGCGAGTGCAGCTCTGGCTGGGACAGAGCTCAGGCCGTGGAGGGCTTTGTTTTGCTCCTTTTTTTTTCTGGATTTTGTTGTGCACGCTGTGATTATGACTCCCAAAACACCCACAGCAATATTTCCCCGAGCAGAGAGGAACCGGCTTGTGGCAACTATCTTTAATCCTCATTAGTTCACCAAAATCAGCAGAGCTGTTTAAAAAACATGTGGTATCTTAGATTTGTGGAGATAATTAATGGGAAACTCTTGTTGTTTGCTTTGTAGCTTTAAAATACAGCAGTGGTATCTGTTAGTCTTTCAGGAAATCAGTAAGGACCTGTTTCAAAATCGTATTGAATGCTGTAACATCTCATGCAAGGTGTGTCTGTTAAATAACAAATGTATGTTGGTGCACTAGTGTCTTGCTTCAAGCAAATGAATGTTTAACAACTGTAATGCATTATATAACATTTATGCAGTGTGGCTGTCTTCCCGTAACTGGGTTTATCTTTCTCGAAGCTCTCAATAGCAAGCAAAGAAAATCACAACCTTGGAAGTACATCTCTGAGCTGTGGTGAATGATGGATGTGTTCCCGTTTCCATTAAGGCAGGCTTCTAGAGAGCTCTGAGCAGGTTTCTCTGCTGCTCTGCCTCAAGATTACCTTAGTACCATGCTCGTAGATGGAGAGGATCATATATATATATAAATATATATATATAAATATATATATATATAGCTGAACTGAAGACAGGACTAAGAGCCCAAGGACGAGTCTTCTACATTGTGGTTTCACCTCCAAGTTGCTCGGTGCACGGTGAAAACATGGACAGCTCAGCCAGCAGCTGCCCAGTAACCCCTGTCCTAGAGAGGGAGGGCTGGAATGGATTAAGCTGGTAGAAATGGGACAGCTTCCTGACACTTTTGCTGGTTAAATGAGATAAGCTGTTGTAATTTTTGCTTTTGCATTGAGTAAGGCGTGGGTATCTCCTCACTGGGCTGCTATTCTGGCTCCTAGAGCTTTCTATGTCCACTGCTTCCATCAAGCTCTTCTGCTTCTGGCCGAAAGTAATTTAGAAACTGCTGACCTTCTTCGAGCAAAATGACTCAAAAAGCTCAGCAGTCTCCTGTGCTGGAAGCTGCATCCATGCTGATGGGCAGCACTAGGACACGGGAGCAGAAGGACTCCCGGAGTGGGCATAGGGCAGGTCCTTCTTGTGTAACACTGAGGCTCACTGTTGTTTTCTCCATCCCCTCGCTAACTGTTCCAACTGTTCTCCTACAGCTTTGGCCTAGGGCTGATATTCCACAGCAAAGAACTGCCCTCAATAATTCCCAGGAGAACCTAAGTCCCACCAAGCATATCAGTGGTACCCCCTTAGCCCAGGCTGTTCACTGCATTATCAACCAGTGAATAATTGTCTGATTTTCTGTGTGCCAGAAGGCACCCAGGCAGAGGTGGCCTAGGGCTCTTCCCCAGCATCCAGCCTCTCCCAGGGCTTTGCTACCTCCCAGAATAGCTGGCAACCAGGCAACTCCAGCATGGTGCAGGGCTTTTATTAGGTCCCTTTTTAATTTTAATTTCACTGGAGTAGATTCATTTTTCTTTTCCTCTTCCGAGCAGGGCTGACCACAAGACCGTCGTGGTTACTTTTGCAGAAGGTCCCTTGAGCAGCCGTGGTGGAAGGCAGGGCCTGTACCCTGCTGAGGATGAAATCAGAGCTGTGTCTTCAGGTGTGTGTTGTCTGACCAGCTGCTCACTGAAGTAGTTGATTTTGGTGGCCATAAAAATGTTGTTTTGTTGCTGTGCTGCCCACCTATGACAGGATGTCTCAAGTTTTCCCGATGTTGTTTGCTGTTCCTGACAAACGTTAAACATTCCCCCGTGTGTCCCAGTCAGTGGCTTAATGAACAGTTACTGGGAGTAGGGGCCGTGGTGGCTATGAGATCTTCATCCTTGCAGACATTCAGAGTGTGCTTCGACACAGTACTGAGCAACCTGCTGTAATCAGACCCACTCTGAGCGAGGTTCGGACTTGCAGAGGTCTTTTCCCATCTCAGTTAGTCTGTGATTCTGTCACAGCTCAACATTACACTTTTAAAAGGGCTAGATGTTTTACTCTTCACTGGGTCTTGCTAAAACTGAGACTTTGCAGGTCACCTTCTTCATTTTGAAAACTTTTAGCATGTGTATAGAGATAGAGGTGGTTGTGAGCAAGTACCTGACCTGGACTTCGCATCCTTCCAGGCAGCTTAACCTCCCCAGGAACCTCTCTCCCCCATTTTGTGTGTCACCTACTCCTCCCTAATCACTTGGCATGACTTGCTGCCTTCGCACTCTGCCAGAGCATTCCTGTGCTGCCCATGCAAACCCATAGAAACCAGACCTCTCGGCATGGCAGTTTGTGAGGACACTGCTGCGAGCAGAAGAGGAGACAAAGCCAAAGGAGAGGCATGAAGGGTTCGTCTCTGCTGGTCTTTCCAGTGGGAGCAGCTTGATTTTCCCAGGACGTGCACTGCCTCACACAGGTCAAAAGGCAGCACTGCTGTCTCGGCTTCACTTTTTTTTTTTTTTTTTTTTTCCCCTTTCTTGTCAATGTTTCTAATGCTGCTTTCAAAAGGGGCTGGTGAAAAGCAGCTGCTGTTGGTGTGTCCACGAGCCACCACTTGGCAAACTCTCACTCAAAGCAGGGCTGAACCAGGGCCTGGGAAAGGAAAAGGGAACTTAGGATATTTCTGAATTCCCGTTAAGTGCCTGGGATTATGAGTTTGATCAGATAAGTGTCCGGGCTGCCCAGGGAAGTGGTGGCATCACTTCCTTGCGTCTCTGGCACAAGGGAGTCACTGTGTTCAAGAAATGCCTAGATGAGGCACTTAGGGATGTGGTTGAGCAAGCCTGGTGTCAAAGGGTCTATGGTTGGGCTCCATGATCTTAAAGGTCTTTTCCAACCATAATGATTCTATGATTCTATTGGGAGAAACCTGTCTTCATTTAAGAAACTATTTACTGGCAAGTCCTGAGGCCCGTGGCAGAGTAGAGATCCAACAACCACCCCGCCAAAGGGATGAGACCCCTGCAAGGCACAGCCCCAGCGCCTCCGAGGGGCCCCACGTGCCCGGGGGAAGTGAATCTGCGGCAGCGGTGGGTGTTTGAGCAAGACGGGCAGGGTTCGGGGGCGAGCGCTGTCACAAGAGGCTGTTTCCTAACACCAGCCACAATTTCTATGGAAGTCTTGCCGGAAGCTGTGACTGCACAAGCGAGGATGTGTCACTATGAGACTGTGTGTCACGAACGGCAGAGCGGCTTTCCTGGGTCTTGCCTTCAAGGACTCGTCTCAAAGCAGCCCAATCTGTCCGAATGTTCCTCATCTGGGGGCCCTGAGCAACCCCACAGTGCAAAAGGGAGACTTTAACAAATTAAGAAATTAATTAAGAATTAAGATTTTTTTTTGTTTGTTTTCCACGTCTTGGGGCAAGGCCTTCCTCTTGGGTGATCAAGCCAGTGTCTGATCCAGCTCACCAAGACAGAGCAGGGCAGAACTACTGGCCCACGGTACTGCGGCCACACATCACGAGGTGACACTTTGGGGAAGAAAGGTGCCATTTCCCAGCTGCCAAGTTTGCACGGATGAAGGAGAGATGGGAAAAGAGCTCAGATGAGCACGGAAAGACCAGGTGGGTCCTTCAGCTGGTCCTTAAAATGCCAGGCCTCAGCAAGCGAAGCTCATGAAGGCAAACACTGAATCTGGGGGAACGTTTGATGTCCAACCGAGGTGTGTTTGCCAAAGAGCGGGACAGCGGGACAGGACAGCGGGCTCCTGCCTGCCACAGGCAGCCGCTGCCGCCAGGCTGCTCCACTCAGGGCCAGCTCTGGAGCAACCAGCTCCCGGGCGCGGCGGCGTGTCCAAAGGCCATCGCTCTGCTCCAGAGTGAACGCGCGGGGCAGGGGCGGGGCCGCGCCCCGGAGGCGGCTCCCGCCAACGGCCGGCGAGCGCGGAACGCGCCGCGGCGGGAGGCGCCCCCGGGGGGACGGCTAAAGGCGGCGGCACGGGGCGGCCGCGCCCCCTTCCGCTTCCCGCGCCGGCCCGCCATGGTGGGCAAGGCCCGGAGGCGGCGGCCGCTGCACCAGGCGGCGCCGCGGCCCGAGA
>JAVCKT010003091.1:19757-31078 GCA_032273925.1 Rhynchotus rufescens | reverse complement strand
GCCCCACGGCCGCCCCGCTGCTGCTGCCGCCCGGCCCCTCGCGCTCTACTCGCCCGTGCTCGACCGCCGCCTCTTCGCGCTCCCCGAGGCCGCCCAGGAGAAGGGCCCGGCAGCGGCGGGCGCCGTCGCCGAGGAGCACAAGGCCCAGGAAGAGAGTGGGAAGCCAGAAGAGGAGCCGGCGGAGGCCGCCCCACAGCCCGAGGAGCGAGCGGAGGCGCCGCAGGAGGAGGCTGCAGCCCCTAGGCGGGCGGCCGCCTTCCAGGTGCGCAGCTCCCGGAGCCCTGGGCTGCCTGGAGGACTGGAATGTCCTGCCCTGGGCACGGGGGCAGCCTGAGTGGGGCTGCAAGGAACATGGGTCCCCAGGGTGAGAGGGCAGGGTGCTCCCCACCGGGACCTCCCCATCAGGTCCATGGCCCATCCCTGTGGGGCTCTCCTGTGGTGGGGGCCTCCTGCCAGTGACTGTGGGTCGTGTAACGAGGGAGCTGGGCCTGGGCTGTTGTGACGCTCCATGTCCTTCTTCCCGGCAGTTCCTGGAGCAGAAGTACGGCTATTTCCACTGCAAGGACTGCAAAACCAGATGGGAGAGCGCCTATGTCTGGTGCATTTCTGGAAGCAACAAGGTAGTTAAAACGGCCTTGCTCCTGAGGCCTGCAAGAGGGGCTTCGAGGCTGTGCTGAGTCGGTGCTCTGGCGTGAGCTTAGGGCCCTGTGTCCTGAGTAAGTCCCTACAGTAACTGAGCTCTGGTTTCTTAGGTGTACTTCAAGCAGCTCTGTCGCAAGTGCCAAAAGGGCTTCAATCCCTATAGAGTGGAAGCTATCCAATGCCAGGTGAGTCGGATGTGGGTACCTGGTGAGGCTGCTCGAGCTCTCTCTGTCTTCTAATGTGGACTTCAGTAGTTTACTGTTGCTGGAAGTGATGTTGATTTTTATCTGGAAGAAGACAGTGCCTGAGCTTGCTTCCATCTCACTGTTAAGAAGCGTTATTTGGGAATAGCCTAATGCTAAGGCTGCTTTTAGCAAATGCTTCTTATCAGCAGTCTTATAATGCCAAACCTAATGACATGTAGGGGTTAGTGCTTTGACACATTAGGGCTTTGAGCTTCTAGATAAAACTTGCAGTTTAATGCAGTGAGAGGCTTTTTTTGAGCATATTGGGTCAAATGCCTTGCTATGATTAAGGGGAAGCCAAGTGTCAATCTGACATGAAATGGTCACCTTTTATGTACCAGTAATAAAGTGTCTTTTTTCTTAAGACCTGTTCAAAGACGCGTTGTTCCTGCCCCCAGAAGAAAAGACACATTGATCTGAAGAGACCTCATCGCCAAGAGCTCTGTGGCCGCTGCAAAGGCAAGAGGCTGTCCTGTGACAACACCTACAGCTTCAAATACATCGTCTGAGCCTCCTGCCCTCCTCTGCTCTGCACTCTGCACTTTCAGTTCTTTGCAGTGATTTGACTTTAGGCTTTTGACCTGGCATTGGATAATGGATTAAGTCTTTTGTATTATTTATAAAATATTTAACTTTACTGTATATAGGCTGTAAATAAAGTTCAATAAATGTTTGCACTGATTTGTTACCACTTAGTTTCACCTTACTGTGCTGCATAGAGAAATAGATCTAGAAGGAATAGAACAGCTGTAAGTGCTTGTACAGGGCCAAAAATGTAAGGCAACTTTGCACAGAAGCTTTGAGGAGCATCATGAAATTAATGAAGCTTAGGACCACATTTGATACACTTGTTCCTCTTCTACCTAAACTAAATAATGTGAAGGGAGGTTATTCTCTAATTCCTCTTGTTGTAAGCATGAGGAATCATAGAGCCCCAGGAGCTCTGCAGAGCCAATTACCTAATGATCCTCAGGGCCTTGTCCCTCTGAGTTCTGGCTCTCTAAGGATGGGAAGGAGATAGTGTCTCTGTGCAACCACTCTTTGCAGACTCTCCTCATGAAAGCTTTTCCTTTATTTCCTAGAGCTTTCTGTGTTGTGACTGCTGCACCTTCAAAGCTCTGCTTCAGGTTCTTGCTCTGGAGTCTGAGCTGGAGCATGTGGGAGGGAGTCAGCAGAAAGGTCTTTCCTTAGCACTAAGCACTTCCTTCAGCCTCTCCTGGAGTGTCATATTCTCCAGCCCTGGTCAACATTTTGGTAGCCCTAAGCAGGTCTTGATCCACTCTGTCTATATCCTTCCTGTACTAGGAATCTGAAACTCGATGCTGTTCCAGGTGTGGTCTCATGAGCTTTGAGCAGAAGGGCAATGTGACTTCCCTAGACCTACTGGCAATAGTTCCAGTACTGCCTGGGATGCGGGTGGCCACCTTGGCTGCAAGGATGCACTAACTGACTTAGGTTCAGCTTGTTCACCAAAATCTTGTGTTCTTTTCCACAGAGCTGCTTTCCATGCAGTTGGTGCTCAGCATGGGTTGTTTCATCCTGATGCATTCCCATTTTGAGTTTCGATTTTGTGCTTTCCTTGGTTGAACCTGATGGGATTCCTGTTAGCCCATTTCTCTAGCCTGTTGAGGTCCCCCTGAGTTGCAGCCCAGCTCTCCCAGTCTATCGAGTGTCCCACCTTTCCTGCAAGCTTGCTTAGAGGGCACTGTCCCATCACACGCCTCAATAAGGATGTTATGGAACGTAGACTCCAAAATGCTACTAGTAACCAGTTGCCAGCTGGAATTTGCACAGTTGCCCAGCCAGTTTTCCAGCTGCCTTATCCAGTAGGTATCTCAACAGTATTGGCACAGGCCATGTTGAAGGGCAAGGAAAATAAATCCACTTTCTCCCAGCACCCACTGAACCACCTCACTATACCAGGCAATCAGGTACAACTTCCCCTTGGAAAAGCTCTGCTGGCTGTTCCCACTTTCCTCTCTCTGTCTCTGGAAATGGCTTCCAGGCAATTTCACTCCGTAGCCTTCCTAGGGACTGATGGAGCTGCCTGGTCTGTGGTTCCTGAGACCCTCTCTTGCCCTTCTTGAGGATGATCATTTCATTTGCCCTTTTTGGTCATCAGAAGCCTTCCTTGGTCTCCACAGCTTTCAAAGATGATAGTTGGTGGCATTGCAAAGGCATTAACAGTTCCCTTGGCTCACAAGCCCCATCCCAGGGACTCGTTACGTTCAGCTGGCTGAAGGGGTCCTCAAGTCTGTTCTCTCCTGTGAGCAACATGGGTACCTCCCACAGACACTGTTTGCAGCCCCAGGGATCTGGGGGACAACCTTGCCAATGAACACCAGGACAACCCTCCTTGCTGTGCACAGCAGCCTTTCCCAAGCCCTTTGGGATGCTGGTCCCTGCCCCACTGAGCAGCAGACCCACATTTCGCTTAGGCTGCCTTCTGTAGCTGCTGCACTTCCACAAGCCTGTCTCATAAACCTTCACAACCCATCCTAATTCCAACTCTTAACCGAGAGAACAGCCAGAGGTCTTTGTGAGGCCAAACTCATTTAGAAGGTCTGGGAAACCAGGAGGGGTCTCCAATTACTGCAGAAGGGCAAATGTTGCAAACTTCTTCCTTCCAAAAAGGCCAAACAGTCACCTCAAGAATCTACAGCCTGGTCAGCCCAACTTCCAGCTTCTGAGGAACTCTTCCCACACAGACAAGCGGTGGAACGTGTTGTCCAGGGAGGTTGTGTAATCTCCATCCTCAAATATTTTCAAGATCTGACCAGATAAAAGCCTGAGCAATCAGTTCTCATCTCACATCTGGCCCTGCCTCCAGCATGAGGTTGGGCTAGATAATCTCCTAAGGCACCTTCCAACTTGAATTTGCTTTTGATGATGATCATGATTTTGAAAAGTGATAATGCAGATCTCACCAAACAACAATTTTTCTGTAGACTGCCCCAATTACAGTTCTGGACAGCTTTCAGAAGTGAAATATGTAACTGAAACTTGAAGATTTCTCTAACCATTGCTGATTATTTTACACAGAAAAGTGTGTGATGAACATGCACCTTTTTTTTTTTTTAATAGATTTGGCCTGCATGTATTTCATACTGCCACTACAACTGGCTGCAGGGCTCACTGGACTGACTGCAAAACCAAAATACCTCTACAAGGGATGGATTCAACCCCATTTTATGTATCAAGATGCATGCTGAAAAAGGCACAGAGGGGAAAAGGCCTGGTCTGATTCTCAGAGCCTAAGCTGATATGGCAGGATGGCTTTTCTTTTAATTTTAGTAACTGAAAAAACAGAGCAGAACTATGGAACGAATAGCAGCATGATGACATTTTTAACATAAACAAATCTTAGTTTGCATTTTAATTTTTACTTTTGAATTATTAAGATGCTTTTTAAGTAAAATTTACGCTTCCCAGTTGAGCTGCAACTACAGTGTGACAAAGAAATCCTCATTGGTCTCCCCCCGTGTAGTGACCCGTTCCACCACAAAGCACAAAAAAGTTGTCCTTCAGGGGCTGGTCATCACTGATGTCACTCACAGACGAGAACAAGATCTGCACAACTAGCACATCCTCTGTTGTCATTATATACGACTTTATATTTTAGTTAAATGGATTTACCGATCCAAATATCAACCGAAGTTACCTCACAAAAACGGTAAGTGTATTTACAGAGTGAATAAGTTACATAGTTGTCAGAATAAAAGTGTCTCAGATGTGCAACAGATTTACATGCATACATTTAACACTGGACAGCAGTTAAATGTAAGAAAAAAAACATACAGGTATGACTTTTATATATACATTGCAAATAAAATAAGACATCTCTTTAAAGAAACTTAACATGAGAACTTGCATTTCACGTTAATATTTTTACTTTTTATACTCCAAATTTATATTAAATAAAAATAGGCATGCATAACAGTTCAAAAGATTTGACTCTGTGATGAGACTTTCTCCTACAAAATGGCAAGTTAAATTAGATCAACCATCCTTTAATAGTATAAATATATTCATAAAAGCAACCCTCTAGTAAAAAGCAGCCAAGGTCCTTTAAAAAAAAAAAAGAAGAAAAAAAGAAAATCTACCAAGACCATTCATGATACTCGGGGGCCTAAGAACAGACCTCTGCAATATGATCCAGTACCTTCAGAGACAGTAGCCTAGTAACATTAGGAAATGTACTTCATAGCAGCTCGTTGTTTTAAGATACAGCAATCATATTCAAATTACAGTGTACACTGAACCGGAGTCCATTTACAATTTGTTTCATACACACAGGCTCTCAGCTTTTGACCAACAAGTTTGCGAGATTCTTTGGCCAGCTTCATTCTGCCCATCTCTCACTCAGTCAGAAAAAAAAAAAAGAGAAAAAAAGGAAAAAATGTACAAGGCTCTTTAACAAAAAATATTATTTTGTGAAGGAAACATTGCACTTTTGCCAACCTAAAGTTAATTTGCTATAAAGGAAGTACTGTTCAGTGTAGTAGGCTTTGGTATGCAATGGAAGTCACTTCTTCAGTAGTGAGTTGCAGTTGCTCAGTGAAATGCTATCTGGTTTTTGTGCAACAGAGAACAAAGGATGTTGTCCTGGGTGCTCTACGCTACCTTTGTCCTGACAGTATTGCTACACGTTTGACCTTCTGCCCACATCTTTTTAGAAGAAATCCTAAAGGTAACAAGAGTGAGTGCAGTTTGACCAAACCTTTGTAAGGCCGAGAAGACACTGAACCACCTCACTCCAGCAGGGCAGCACTCCCAGCTTGGAAGGGGAGCCACGAGTCCTGTCAGAGACTTGTGCCGGAAACGCTGGACTCTGGAAGAAAAGTATTGATGACCCGGTAACTCTGAGCTCTGCGAATCATGTCACGGATCTCGATATTGAGTTCCATTAATTTGGTACAGATTTCAGTCAGGCTCTGGTTGGAGCCCACCAGTGCATAGGTGCCAGTCTGGCCCAAGGTTTGGTGCCGGAAGTAAATGTTCAGTAGGGTCTGGACTTCATCATCAGAGCTACTTCCAAAGATATCATTGGGCCACAAAATCCTGCAATCAAACAGGAAAACAATGTGCATACCGTTAGGGAGTTATTAGCACAGGCTGAACAAGGTGACAGAACTCTAAAAGGCAAAATGACTTGCACGTGTTTATAAGCTTACAGCAACTCACTGTTTTAGGCTGCTCCTCTAACTCCTTTGGAGTTAGTCAGACTCTAAAGATCGGTTACTGAAATCACAGAAATGAGCAATTCCTATTTTCTAAAAAGAGCTTAAGAAAATCATTCAAATAAGTGAAAGAGAAACTGGGCTGAATGCTAGCTGATGTCAATGATATGGCCTTGATAAGGGACTAGCTCTATAAAGAGATTCTCGAGAGTCTTAAATCTCACTTTTGATTTAAGTGATACAGTTGAACATTATAGGTATTATATACATGTATGCTTATATTACTGATTCAGCATCTTTATTTAGGGACACCCTAGCAAGACTTAATACCAATGCAAGAGCTAATATCAAGAGTTAATATCAATTTGCAACTGACCACCTCTGACAAGTCAACACATGAGGTTTAGGACAAGCTTTGGAAGATAAACAACGCATGCTCTTCCAATAACACGGAAGCCCAGTGTCAACCATGCAGTAGAACTTGCCTGCATTCCCTTATTTGTCGCACAGCTTTAACAAGTTCGTTGTTTTTCAGACACTCCAGCATGGACTGAATAGCTGCTTCTGTAGAGTTGAATGTGGGCTCCGACTCCACGCTCAGCGGCTCGGCTGCAATGGCAGCAGTGGCATCCTTGAGATTTTTCTTCAACTCACTCAGTTCTCTCGACATATTTAACAGCTGTTCCAAGGAAAAAACACGTGAGATGATAGGTTTTTACATTCTCCATAAGCCCAAAATGCAGCAGTGCATTTCCAGCCTTATTATTTAACCAGATATACATATTATTTGAATAAGACTCCTTTTTAACACAAGGTATCTCTTGACTCCTATTGCCTGTACAGTGCAATGAACACACAAACAACATTCTTTTTTAATCTCTTTGTTTTCTCTAATTCTACACTATTATTTTGGCTGGTTAACATGCCAGAGTGCAATCTTTTATTTTTCTAAACAATCTTTGCTTTTTTTTCAATCTTGCTACTGTTTCTGGGTCACCGTGGAAAAGTTTAAGAAAACAACATTTACTTCTGCTAGCAGCAATGATGTTATTTATTTACAGAACACATGCAAGATCTGATATGATTAACAGATGGGCTGCAATTGTGCAACCTTTATTAGGCTGAGAAGTTAAGATGGCATTAGACTGATAAAGAATTCATAAATGAGCTTTTTTTTTTTAAAGATCTACCAGCTAATGTACATATATACGTTTAAGAAAAACTACCACTGTGACACACTCTAACAGTCATTTCCTTTAAACAATACTTTGAATAATAGTCCAGCAAAATATGCTATTTTCACGGTGCAAGAGCTCCTAGTGTTGCTCCCCAGTTCTGCACACACTGCCACTTCTAACAAACGATACTGTCACACAAACAAAACAATAACTGTCACATATTGCTAAAGAAATCAATCTTCTAATAAGGAACACAAAATATTTATAAAACAGACTATTTAGGCTACCCTTAACACGAAATTCCTGTCTCCTCTGAAAAGGGAACATTCTAGTCACATCACAAGACAGCTTTCAGGACAGCAACTTAAAATATAGTGTGTTCAAACTCCTTGTGCTGTATACAACACTTCTAAAGAAACAAAACATTTTTACTTGCTAAAGAATCTGTAGACCACTGCAAACTGTTATAAAATATGTTTTATAGTTTGAAATCTTGTTTTATGCCCATTATCTAAGTAAAATAATTTGCTCCCTCTGTATTTTTAAATACATATTTTACCAGGAAAATAAATACATATGGGAATGTAACTTATTTAAAGTATTATGTGATGATTATTCAATTTACAGTGCAAAGATGCGTTTTTCAAAGTAGCACAAATTTTCTGCAATTTCTAAAATAAATTTGCTTTACAATATTGCTGTTTTGAGGTATTTTTGTAAGAAAGATGTGTAGATGTATCTATAAAAGGTCACCTATCTGGATCAAATCAAACAACTCCCTCAAAATAGTGTCTCAACTATATTTTAACAAAGATGCTGGTGTTTTGAATTATTTTATTTGACAACTTATATCTAGGGTGAAACAGTGAAATTTTTGGTGTCAATCACCAGTACAGAAAGAAAAATAATAAGAAGATGATAAAGTGACTTTTCAATAGAAGACTGTTGTGTTTCTTACGTACCTCTGGCATGGAGCTGACTTCATGCACCTGCCCAATAAGTTTACAGTAGGACTGAAAAAGCAACAGCAGCTGGAAGTGGAGTTTATATAATCTCTGACACAGTTCCAGTTGCTAAGGAAAAATTTACAGAAGAATAAATAATTAATAAAGAATAGTGATGTGGGATATCTTTGAAGAGTTAATAAAATACATTTGAGATATAAATTATTAGTTCTCCATCAAAACCATTATTTTACTAATTTAAGATCATATATGCTACATACACTATATATTACTCAGAAAACAGGTAATAAGCTATTTCTTCTGCAGGTGGGTCATATATACTATTGAAAATCAAGATCAAAATGTAGTACTTGTCAGCATTGATCTCCAAGCAGTTTATATAGGTTAGCTTCATTATTGACATTTTCCAGCAGGAAAGCAGAGGCAGGGAATGGGGAAAACGGCTTTGCCATATAGAACATTTAACTCCTCAAGCATTCAGAAATGGCCAAAGGCCTCTTCTGAGAGGATGGAAATCCAAAGAGAAGCAACAAAATGTCTCTATAGGGTCAAAGCTCTTGTGTGTTTCTTTCTATGAGGGGAGAGAACAGAAAATCCAGCCAAGGAAGGGAAGGAAGAAATGCCAGCTCTGCAACTTAGACCTCAGCTCATGGATTTTTCCACAATGTAATGAAGCCATACAACGGCAGACTGTGCTGCACGTGTACAAAGAAAAGAAAAGAAAAGAAAAGAAAAGTGGCCTCTACATATTGCCCTGGAATAAGTAGGTGCTGCCTATGAATATTAACTTGTTTCTCCCAGTGTGAGGAGCAGCAGCACATGGAAGATGTTGGGTGCCTCCAAGTCAAATGAAATGGCTGTGTGTGCCAGAGAAGGCAAGTTAATACTCGTGGTGCTGGTACCTGGGTGTCCCTCAGGAGGGGCCATGCAGCAGTGCCACAGGTGGGACATGGCAGGCAAGCGGGGCTATATTTTACCTTTCACACATTATGGAATAAGTCAAATTTCTGCAAGTACAACTGAGGAAGCTTCCCATTACTTTGGCTGGGATAACTCACAGATATGGCACCCGTATCTGAATTATCTTCTACACAGACACAGTGACCACAGGTGGGTCATGGATCTTTACATTTGCTTGGGGAAGTTACAGCAGAGTTTCATGCCAAACATATGAGAAAAAAAAAAGGAGGATGCTACTAATGTCTTTGCTTCTTTAACGCACTTTGTACATGCTAAGCTACCAGCATGTACTTTAGCTGTTTGCTGAATTGAGGGTCAGTGCAAATGCCAGCACAGTATTAAGAAAAAGTAATTTTAAAAACATCATAAGCATTAATTTGACTGAAATGTTTGCTTATATATGCTTTGGTATATCAGCATAAAAGTCAATGTGTTTGTATTAATAAGTCAAAATTAGAACCATGTTTTTAGTGTCTCCAGTTCTCAAAATTTCTTTACAGGCTAGGCAAGTCTGAGGGGCTGAGGTAAAACCCCCGGTTCTTCAGCAAATTTCCACTTATTTTGTCAGGCAAAGGTGGGCAGCAACTACCCAGCTACGAACAGTGAGTTCAGGCCACCACCGTGATGGGGCAGAGCCATCCACCTGCTGAAACCCACCCATGGGAGCTCCTTGGGGCAAGCTGGGGCAGAAGGAGAAGCCAGGACACCAGGTTAGCAGCTCTTCACCTGATGGAGCTCCTTCTGCTCCATGTTCTGCTCTGTCCTCACCTCGGGAGAGCTCTGCCACAGAGGCAGAGTGCGGTGGGGTAAATCTGCCTGCCCCGTGCTCCGTGCTGCTGCGGATAAACCATTCCTGGCACCTCAGCTGCTGCTGGGGAGCTGGGGTCAGAGCGCTGCCTCCCAGATAAGGGGGATCCCCCACCAGGCCTGCTGGGATCTGCAGGAAGGGCAGGCAGATCCAAGGTGAGGAGAAGAGGGGAAAGGCAGAAATAGATGTCTGATCTGCTAGGGCAGAACTGTCTTGTGAGCAGGTACCAAATGTGCCTGTGGCCAAGGGAATATAAAGCAGGACACGAGGGGGACAGTCTGATAAATAAACCTGCCCAGAGGCCTCTCTCTGGAAGTGAGGCCACACGGCACCACCAGTCTGCATCTTTGTGGCTAAACTTTCGCATCCTGAAATGAGAAGTGACCTTTTAAAGCTGGGGCCTACTGCGAATGGGTTGGGTATCCCCTAAAGGAGGCTGAGGCAGGACAGAGGCCGGGGCCGAGGCCGGGCACGCAGGAGCAGCATCGGCCTGGGATGTGATGTGGGGCAGTGCGAGCAGCCACGCTTGCTCCCTGGGCCACAAGTGGGGACACAGCTCGGCATTCCTGCAGCCTGGATTGAAATAACTGGTGAAATTTTGGAGAACACAGCTCGGTATTCCTGCAGCCTGGATCGGAATCACTCTGGTGAAATTTTGGAGAACTGGCAACACTAATTAGCAGCTAAACACACACGTACCTGAAGCTGTCAGGGATTTAAAAATTAACTGAAAAGCAGGGTACAGCATAACAAAATTAAAGAAAAAAAAAAAAGAGATAGCTTGGCATGTCACTCGTGATTTCTTTTTTTTTAGTCCTCGAGGAGCTGGCTGGTTTTTACTGGCTGCTAATTCACCCCACTGGCTGCTAAACTGAATTAAGACAAGCTAAAGGCAGTGTGAAGAATGAGGCTGGACTCATTTTTGTTTCTTCCTAGGTAGGAGAAACTGATAATGGTGAAACTATTCATCAGATTTTAAAAAAGAACAATTTGCAATGTAACCATCTATTATAAATGGTAGCTTTTCATAAATACAAACTAAAAAACATGAATTTTAAAGCAAAGATTTAAATTTTAAAAGTTATCTTAAAAGACTATTCTAAACAGCATGTGAAAAATGTCAGAATCTTATCGTAGTATTTTTAGATTTCACAGAACACACCTTAGTAAATTATTTCAGTCCTGCATGTAGAACCACATTTTCTACAGAGAAAAATCATAATGAAAAAGGAAGGCATGCTTAGAGGGAAATCAGTAAAACTGGGGTGCATTAGTCCATCTAGAGATGGACAAAGAATATGAAAGAACTTCAACTTACTGCAAGAGATTCCATTTGCTACACA
>JAVCKT010003091.1:0-19747 GCA_032273925.1 Rhynchotus rufescens | reverse complement strand
CACAGCAAGCATGGCACAGGAAAAAAAGGAAAGGAAAGAAAGTATAGTGTCAGTGTAACGCATGCAATAGGAAGCACAGCCCATCTTTAATAGCATAACTTGTCAGCAGTATTAGCAATGCTTGCCTCAACCTGATAACTGGTTGGAAATACCACATACAACATGCACAGCAGTCTCACTAAATAAAATTAAGCTTTAATTTTAATGGTAAATAACAGACTAAATATCCTTGGTTAGATCCTCAGATTTATTAGGTTTGGTTTATCCTATTCGGAACTTGCAGTAAAATGGTGTTAGAAAATCCTTGAAATAACACCTTTATTTCAATTTGCTCTCTAATACTGGAATTATTGAGCTAATATCACAGAAGTAATCAAAACACTATGCAGGGGTTTCAAGTGACTGACAGAAGTGAACTTTGTTATTTGTAAATATTTGGTTATTTATTAATACTTCCATTTTTTTGCATATCATAAAGCTAATGGAATTTTCCAGGATAAGACTTGTGACTGTTAGGTTTATTACTTGGCACATGCCAATGGAAACATTCTGCATTTAACTCAAGTTACGGCTGTCATAACAACAGTATTAAAAATAAAAATCCAAGGAAAATGACAGATTAGTCCAATTCCATGGCAGCACGGTAAGTTCAGACAGATCAGTGTTTCTTTCTCTCACCAGTAATGATTGACTGATTTTTATTTTTTTGAATTGTTCTGGAGCAATAGACCTGTTGCAATAGTAAATAAAATGCCTAATAGACCTGTAGCACTTCAATGATTAGAAGAATAATGTCTCAGAAATAAACTATCATCAAAAAGAAGACCTCTTTACTTTGTTAAGAACTTAAATTTTCCATCACTCAATTGTGCATTTCTAGTGCAGCTTTCAATATTATATATATATTATATCATCATGGTGTCTTAGGTCAACAGAGTCCTCACGTATGGCTGCCATGAACAAACCACAAAGACACCTGCCCTGTTAGAGACAGATGTCAGTGCATACCCACACGATGTGAATAAACATTTGGAATTTTTATTAAAATGATTTACATTATCATCAATGCAATGGCAGCAAATGCAGCAATGCTAAATAATGTTAACTTAGCATAGGCAAAGTATTTCAGCTTGGCTTCTTTCTATAGTCCTTTTTATTGAAAATGCATGAAAAATATTTCTCTCAATGCCTCACTACTTTTCCATACAACCACGACAAGCTAAGGTTTGCACTTGATGTAAAGTGTAAGCTTTACACTTGAGGTGTAAAATTTTGTGCATTTAATATTATTTGAACATTTTTCCCTGTACTTAGTACTCCAAAAAAAATTATCTTGTCAGACTGCATACAGTTCATGTAAGTTAAGCTAAAGCTAAATTTAAGACAAGAAGATGGAGAGAGGAGACAGATCACTGTGCTCCAGGGAAGTCACAGGTATGCGGCTTTGAAATTTTCCAATCTTGCTTGTATCTGAAGCTCCTCTGAATTTCAGCATGCTGCAAAATTTCATTTGGGTTTTTAAATATATTCAAATCCATATATGATTTCTAACTTGCCATGGAATTCGCTTTATAGAAGAAGGGGCAAAGCAGAATGTAAGAGAATTATGTGATTATCATTCCCCAGAAAACTGCCTTGCAAAACTTGTCTCTAGTCCTCTGGAGAGGGCAGGGGGAAGAAGGAAGAAAGCTTCATCTTATATGAAATCCCTCCAACACTGAATGAAAATACACTGATCTTTCAATAAATATTGCAGTGTATCCGTAAATTATGGATACTCGACTTAACATGGCTCTCTACCTTGATGATTTTAACTCCTCTTTCTATATCCTACAGCATAAGTTTAAATATTCCTTGGAGGTTGACAAGATGATAGTTTTGGACTTAGCTGACATTTCTCAGTCCCTGCTCAAGTAGTGTCTTTGGTAGGTTAAAATATTGAATGTTCAGTCTTTGTATATTTTGCACAGTCTTTCAAGCAGCCAGCGAACGTTACACCTGTCCAAACCTGTAGCCACAAGGAAACCCAAAGCAACAGGCACATTTTGAATTATCTCAGCAAAGTCCTCGTGTCAGCTTCCAGGGAATAATATATGTTCTGGACTGAAAGAACATTTCTGGGGAGAGACCAGGGATTTCTGCAGGAATCAGAAATCTTCCTTTTCCACAGTAAGGACATTAACTCTGGCTTCACAAAACACACATTTAATTTTGAAGCAGAAAATTTAATTAAAAAAAATACAAATGGAATAAAAATACAAATACACTTCTAACTTTCAGATGCTTTAGGCCCTCTAAATAAAACTGAGCTCGGTTCACTGTCTACTACTTTTTAACATTTGCTCTGCTCAACTCTTAAAAAAAGATACAGTCAGCTGTACATGTTATCCTCCATCCCATTTTTCATATTTTAACAAGAGGGATGAAGAGCAGAAATCCATTGTACAGAGCAAGACATGTAACATTTACGGCCCAAAGCCACTGTTTAGGGTTTCTCTCGCAGGAGAGGTAACAGCAGGTGTCCCAGGTGCCCCTCTTTTTTAAAAAAACTTCTGGGAACACTTCACTCATTACATACCTGTGCACCACTGAAATTAAGGAAAGGAATCTCTTATTTAAATGCATTGGAAAGTATGTGTAACTTGCTGGTGCCAATGCCAGTCAGTTTGCTAGGAAGTGTGATTCTATCCAGAGGTTTAAAGGATAGTAAGGTCAAGGAAATTTAAATGCAGTGGCGGCAAGGATTTGGGATTAGTGGGCAATGAAAGAGATTGAGGGAGATGAAAGAATGAGGCATTAATACAAAAACAAAAGGAAAGAAAATAAATTGTAGAAGACAGAGCGAGGAATAAACTGAAATCAGCTTGAGAAGAAAATAGGAAAAAAACGGTAAAACATGGAGCAAAGTAGGGTAAAAATGTCATTGTTGTGTTTTACAAAACATGGAGAGAGGAGAGGTCAGGTTTTTCTATATGCTGGTGCTATTTCCTAGTTTTTGTTCCTTTTCCTCAGCTTCCTCTTTTTCCCATCCTTTTTTTTTTTCCCCTCAAAGAAAAAAGGTCACAAAATAGTATTTCCTAACTCATGCTGCATCACTGAGATTCTAGCTATTGTCTATACATACAATGTCAGTCAAGATACCAGCTGATGGTGCTGATTTCTGAAAAGGTTGGTATCTTCACTGGAATCCATGCACTAAGTATATACTTATGTGAGTGTGTATGTGGATAGATATGCTTGTGTGTCTTTGTAAAGCCTCTGTTCAAAAGAGATGTAAGAGATATTTTGGCTTTTCCATAAACAGTTCCGTACATCATAAATCATTTCACTGGGCACTTCACTGACACTGCTTTGCCACTACCAGGCTACTGGCTTTAGATGAGACAAGTCTCGCGTTTTGGGAATCAGAGATCAAGTCAAAAAGACCCTACTGCTGCTGGGCAGACTGACTCTAACAGCTCTGGGTCAAATGGACACCATGTGGAAGCAGAGGCCAACGGGAGAGATGGTCAGGGACGCTGTGCTGTAGAACTGCTGCTGCAACAGGCAACACGGGTACCTCAGAGCTCTCAGTGCAGAACTGGGCTATGCCCAAGCCCAGCACACGGACAAGGAGGTATTAGACTCTCAAGGCTCCAAGAAAAAAGTGAAATAGTTCTGAGTGAAATAAAGAGAAATGAAAATGAGTGAAATAGCTCTGCTCATTCATTACCTTCTCTTCTGAGTCCCCTGGCTGGCAGGTGATAACTCCGTCTCGTGAGCCCCCAGCAAATGTTGCCTTGCAGTTTGCAAGCCACTGTTTTGAGAGAGAAATTAAAAGAAGATATGAATAAGGTCTAGAGCTTGATTTGCAGAAGTATTTCACTTTCACAGCATAGTATGTAAACACAAAAATTTGTAGTTGAATTCTTTATTCAAACAGCAGACAATTTGCTTTGGCTGTAACTTGACCTGAACTTGAACAACTTGAATTGAACACATCAAGAAAATGAGGTAGGATAAAGGAAAGACTAGGAATATTAGAAAAGATTTTAAGATTAAGGAATGCAATTGTCTTTTTTGTTTTTTTTTTAGCTTTAGTTCCTATGTTCTGGAAATAGCTTTTAATGAATCCAATATTTGAAATATATTGTTTAACTCAATATTCATTTAAACAGCTCCGATTTGATTTGCAGTCACATGACAAAGAATAAGTATACATACAAAATATATAAATATATATATACATATATATATAGTTTAGTTTACCGAGAGAGTTGCTTCTTTCCTATTGTTGTATGTGTCCAGATACTCCTGTAGTTCTAGAACACTGAATTTCAGCTTTTCAAGAAGACCACAGGAGAGAAGCTGGAAAAATTAAATCAAAAGGTTAATAAATGTCATTTATAAAAGGATAAAAAAAGTAGAACCTTAAGGATAGAACAGAAAAGGCCTTGGAAGAGAATACTTAGATTTAGAGATACTGCTGCTGAAAAATATTTGATATTATATTTATACAAATACAATATATAGAAAGAGGATATTATATTGAAAACCCAACAGTGCTTGTGCACATTTTGGAACTGAAATTGTGTTCTGTGTTGAACAACACAGGATTCCTCTAAAAAATACATAAATAAATAATTTTTATAACATAAATAAATACATTTTATTTAATAAAAATAAAATAAAACACTGCACAAAGCTTAAGGACATAATCTGCACAGCTCTTCAGTAAGGAATGTCTCATCTTTTCCGTGGTCACAGCAGCAGGTGAAAAGCTGGTCTGGGATTACATTTCAGAAATTCCTACCTCTGTATTCCTGCATGAGACCACATGGACCTGCGACTGACGGATGAATAGGGCCAGAATAAGCAACCTGGGAAGACTGGTCTCAATTCCAGTAATGAACAAAGGTTCATTACCCAGCTCACAACACAGCTCAATCACAGAAGATACTGTCAGCTTTCATGCCAAAATATGTAAAAAATAGCTCTCCTTTTCTTTTCAGAGAGTGAATTGTGTCTGCCAGGCAATTTTTTTATGTGCCCAAGACCAGAAGATACAAAGAGACAGGAGGTGGGTACCCTTTTGACATACTTGTTCAAAAACTAACTGTAAGTGAAATAACCAGTGAACTAACCCACTGCAGTGCAGCACGTGGCTTTCTCAAGGAATGTACTCACTGTTTCTGCATCTACGAACAGGGTCGGACATTCTGAACACGACGTTAACATCTGAGAAGACCTTACAAACTTGGAGCCTATTCCTCGCAGGTTGTCTCCTAAGTAACTAGCTGCATCACACGTTAGGAAGCAGAATCTTTTCTGAATATTCTGTAAAGCAAAAGAGGGCTCATCACATTTTTCGCTCAAGCACAAGCTTCTTTCCTTTGTAAACAAATGCCATGCATTTTTTTTCTTCGCAAAATAACATGTGCAAAGGAGAACATCTCCTTGTGGACAACCATGAGGCTGCTCAAGGATCCCAAGTTTGCTCAAGGATCCTCAGTAATAATTATCATGTGTACAAGTTCCTTCTACTGGACAGCTGTGAAACCACTCACAGAATTTGTATCTACTACTGAAATATATTTCTTTTATGTGAAGGTGATTCATTCTTCAGAAAACCTTCTACACACACGTAGCTTTTTCTTAGCTGTACAGAGTTAACTGAGTTGATCAGCACATTACTTTTTCTGCCCATTCCGGCCATTGTTTTGTTACTACTCCATGTCAAATGGCTAGGCTAATTAGACCATGTAAAGAGCATCCTAATGCCAAACAGCAGCATGGAAAAATCATAAAAGTAGCTCTGTTTTCTCCTATGGGAAAAACTTTCCTGTTTCTTGGGAGCACTCCAGAAATACTGCATTGCATCCGGGAATTATTCTTTCCAGGAGGTTTTCTTTTTGATACTTTGAGTTCCAGAGGCAGGCTAGGGCTATTACTTTTTTTTTTCCCCCAGCAAATACATAAATACACAGAAATTGCACACAAATACATAAATAATACATCTAAATGAATAAGTAAAAACAATGTTAGGCTTCCAGGAAGTGAAATCGTTATACAGATACACACACAGCTGGTTTCATTACCAAAATATATCTCATTATGGTCTGCAGCTCAGCAGGTGGCAGTAACATGTTTTTTTAAATAAAATTCATTTCTACATGATTTATCTCACGTAACCATAGGCATTTCTGAGAGGAATGCAGATTAGGACCCATATCAGTATACGTGTTCCCAATCAGATAGATCTAAGTGCTTTTCAAATATGAAAATCACCATTCTGATCTATTCTGATCACTACGATATGAATAATCTGCTATTGCTCCTGCTTTGGGATATGTAAGTGAAGTACCAAAAATCAGCTGAGCTGAATCCAGAACTGTATGGAAAATGTATGTAAGAGTGGACTTAAAAACAATGCTATATAGACTATCAGATTAAGAGTATAAAGCAAAAATAATTGATAAGATGCCTAAAACAGTTTTCTCTACAGAGAGATTATTAAGTAATTGCTCATTTGTAAGCCTCTCTGTAAAGCACCTGAACTGGCCCTGATAGTAGAGAAGATCAGACTGATACTTGACTTACCAGGTGTTTTTGCCCTTTTATTTCAGCATTGAAATAAAACATGACATGTGTCACTCGGTTGGTTGTCCAGACTCTCTGTTGCACCGTTTGCAGCAGAGGATGGGGCAGAGGTATTCAGTGACCCCCAAAAAAGCTCCCCACCCTGACAGGGAAACTGGGTTCAGTGCACTGCCAAAATAGGTCAGGACATAATTCTAATACTTTAATACTTTATGATCTTTCCACAGCCATCTGTATTTTTTTTTAAAGACAATGGACAAGTTAAAAAACAAATCACGAAAATGCATGAAAAATAAGCTGTGCACAGCACTGGCTTGGTGCTCATGGGCACCAATGTTCATAAAAGGGCATAAATCATTGTTTCTCTGAGTGGCTGTGATCACAGAATGTGAAGAATAAATATTCATACAACTGACTCCTTGTTTGTCCATGATCAGTCTCCACAGTTCATGTGGGATCAGACAAATGCTGCTGGCTAAAAAGCAGACACAACTTTTGAGTCTGAACAACACAACTATTTCTATTATAAATCAGTTGAAGTCGGTGTTATTTTCTTTTCAAGAATAGTAGTTGCTTATTTTCTTTCCATGAACAGAATGAAAAAAGGCACACAGATTCCAATAGATAATTTACACAGATGAAACTTTAAACTGGTGGTACTTGAATCCAGCTCATACATTAGGGCATCACTTACACATTAATTATGTTAGCCTATTTAGTGAGAATGAAGCTGACACCTCTTCTGCTCAGAGAGAGTAAACTGAAATTGTTCATTATACAATGGAACAAGTGGTTAAGGCTATAAGAAAAACATTATTGGAAAACAGACAAGCAATAATAGCCAGAAGGAATAGGCTAATAAGCAAAAGATCCCCAAAATCATAGCTCATAACCAGAATGACATTAGGCAGCTCAGCACATACTTGATGGCATAATTTTCATAGCTAGAACACTAATTAGATTTGCTCAGTTAAGAAGCAGTGGCAGGTTCCACAATAAGGATTTTGCCATATATCAAAAGGCAGAACTGAAAGTCTCTGAATAATAATAAAGGATAGAAAATGAAAGAGGTATTGACATTGCTGGAGTTCTGGCACAGGGCACCAACCCCAGAAAATGAATATTGTTATGATCAAGTAACAGCATCGCCCAAACCACTGGCATTGGTGACACTGGGAGATCTCTACTTAGTTTTCTTCTCAAAATAAAGATTCCGTCCAAGTTTTTGGCAAAACTGGTGCTACCGGAAATTTCTGAAACTGCTAACTGTGTTTTGGAAGGAGAGATCAAGATTCGACCCTAATCAACAGAAAGATCTAGCTGAGATTTTAAGCACGGAAAGCAAATCAGATAAGAGGGCTTATGGAGCAGAATCCTAGAAATGTTGGTCAGAGGCGACCCTGCAGATCATCTAATTCAGACTTCAGGTTGAAGCAGGAGTATTGACAAGACTAGGACTTGTGAAGACTAGGTCTAGTCAAGCTGAGTCCTGTAGGCTCCAGGGCCAGAGCCTCTCTGGGTGACCTGTTCTAGTGCTGTGCTCCCCTCCTGGGGAAGAGTAACTGATCCCAAGCAGTGAAGGGATGACTACAGAAATAAGTGCTTCAGAGCATTCAGGACTGGTAGGGAAGAGCTTGTCGGGAAGAGGAATTAACAGCAAGATAAAAGATATATTAAGATATATTTATGGCTAAATCATAAATATTTTGGTCATGCAAAGAAAAAGAAGGGGGAAAAAGAACAAAAAATGAAATTGGGTTAAATTACTAAATTTGGACACCAAAAATAGCATGACAATGCAGGCACCCAAGTCAGAGAATGAGATGCCAACTAAAAGCAGCAAGAGACAGAACGAATGACACAACAATGTTCTAGAAATACTTGAGGAGAGGATTAAAGTCTCATAGCTACTAACAGATGTTACTAAAAAGACTGAATAGCTGAGGGCCTTCTTCTACCTTTCCCTTCCCAGGAAGGACATCTGTACACAGCTTAAACAGATAACAAATCAGATGAGAATAGATCTTGCCAGAAAGCACTTGGAAATTTTCATATCATTGGGGACTAAGGATATTCATGCTAAGATATAATACTGGCTAAAGAGGTCTAGGAGCCATAACAATTATCTTTGTCAACTTAGGGAGTTATACAAAGCCTGAAGAAAGTGTTTATCTCAAAAAACGAGAGCCCAGGGCTTAAGCACTAAGTTCAAGGAAATGTGGGAAAACATTGGGGATGAATAACAGGCAAACCATTTTATTCAGAACAAATCATATCAAGCCAATCTAATTTCCACAAAAGGGTAAAAGCTTCTCCTAAAAGGTAAAAGCTTCTCCTAAGAGGAGAAACACTTCATCTAATGTACATTAATTCACTTACTATCCTAGAAGTAGGGAAGAGAAACCTGGCCAAGGGTAACCAATTGGAAAGATAGATCTAATAGGATAACTTTGGGATTTGTCTCGGATAGGCAGTATCCAAGTCATAAATGGAAATACTGAATGATGGAATTTGCAATGTGCTTATTGAATGCATGGATGATTAGGCTGTGGCACTGCAAGCTCCTTGGAGGATTGGAGTGTAGTTTGGAATGATCCTGAGAAATTGGAGAAAGGAGAAAAGAACAAAGTTCTTCACCTCAGCAGGAACAATCAACAAGGCATGTTCAGGATTCAGAATAATCAGAAAAGCAGAATTTTGTAGGAAAAGACCTGGATAGTCTATTACCAATGGTCTGTGTTGGCAGACAGACACACACTGGTGTCTATTACTTCATTAAATGTGTTTGTTTTGCAACTACATGAATTATTAGTTCTATAATGTGTTATCTTATTCTGTCCTTCTGGGTGCAGATTACAAATTGAAATCCTTCAAGCAAGGCCTGAAGGAAGCCTTTATGAGAAGGTACTCATCACGTATATGAATATGTCATATATGCAAATAAAAACACAGTCACTGTGTGTTTTGGATGAATGCAAATAAGAACAAAATATATTCTCAGGATTTTTTTTTTCTTAACCTGATGTTCTCTTCCAGCTAAGAAGAAGTTTTTTATTTACAAAAAGGCTCAATTATGGAAACTACTTGCTAGCTCTCAAATTTGTGTGTCTTGGAACCGGATGGGCTGCTGGAAGACATTTGATTTGACTGAATACAAAGAGGCAACTTAGAGCAGGGAGCCATAAAGATTATCCAGAGATCTCCAAGATACCACTGGTTTACAGGAGAAGTACTTCAATAATTTCAGGAATTTTAAACAAGTTCAGCATGCTGTCGGCAAACATCCAAGACAGCATTAACTTGATACAGCCTGAAATATAGGTGCCCTGGAAAATACACTTCAAATACTAAGTTGACAGGCTGCTCCAAACAAGGATTTTGTTGCACTGTTAAGTATTTTGGCAGTATTCCATGTTGCAGGCCTAGCACATATTAGGCTTGTTTCTGAAACTTCCTGTTGGTGAGGGTCGAAAGTCTTTTAAGCTAGTGATGGGTAGCAGAGTTTTAAGGAGCAAACACAAAATAATTCCAGGCGAGCTGGGTTCTTAATGCCAGATCACATCAGCAATAGTACTTCTATGCTTTAACCCTAAATAAGAGGAGAAAGCTATTCTTATGGGTTAAAAATATCTCCATGACTTAGCTAGAAAATATTGGTTTGTTCATACATAGGAGCACCTTTAATTTTCCTTTCTGTTCCTCAGCTTTTGCTGCTGTACATTTTTTTTTTCAAGAACAGTGTTACATCTTCTCCTCCACTTTCAGCTGAAGAAAATGAGGAAACTATCTGATTAAAACAGGGCAAGCACAGCAGCAAATGACAGAAGTTGGAGTTGAACGGGCACTTTACAGGTAATTTTAAGGTCTTGCACTATTCAGGATCATTTGCTGTTTCAGATTTAAGACCTGCATGACAGTAGTTCCTTTGACAGTGAGTGAAAGAAAAAATAATTCTTACAATATTTAACAGGGCTACTAATCTCCAGGCCTTAAACCAGGAAAGCTTAGACATGTGTCCTGAACAAACATAGGACACATTTTTGAAGTTGAGCTCTCATGTGCTCCAGTTAGAACCGTTTTTGCTTTGTTTTTATTAAGAGTTATTTGTCAGACAGTTTTTTAAAGGATACCTAACCTTGGGCACCTATGTTTCCAGTGGTGCAGTATTTGAAGTGTAACACAGATGATGCAGCTCGAGAAGACAAATTAACCCAGGTGAAGCACTGAGGAAACAGGATGGAAACAAAATTCCTAACGTATGATGCTTCTTCCTCAAACCAATATAGTCTTAATATAGTCTTAAATACAACTACAAAGGTCTTGAGATAGTGTATTTATTGGTAGGGTACCTTGGTAGTCAAGAAGTCCCCTATGATCTGAGACCATGTGGACTTAAACTACCTGCATGAAGATACTTGGCTGGTATGTGCACTGTCGCAGCAGGATAACTATCATGCTCACATAAAGCAGAAGAAAATGCAGTTAAAAAGGCTTAAAAATCAGTTACATTTGACAGCAATCATTCCTTAGAACAACTGGTACATTTACCTTTTTTTCTCATTATATTTTTTCAGGATGCTTGCATTTGCAGTAGTGGTACATATGGTTTTAGAAGACAGAAGTGGATTTCAGGTCTATAAACTTGTAGTTTGGAATTTAAACTACACCATGGCAGCTAGATATTTATATTAAGATGATTAGCTGCACAGTATTTAATCATGTTGACCTTACATAGGCATCCTCAGATTTCTACAGTTGAATACGAAAACACAGATTTGCTGCAGGCTATTTCCTCTCTCTTGTAGTTATTGTTTCAGGTTTGTAGAGAAGAAAACATTCCTTAAACTGAATCCACACCTTGTAAAGTTATCTTCAAACCTGCAAGTATGAGCTGCATAATATATTTATGATAAAACTCATCCTAAAAGACAGCTCTGCATGAAAATTTGGTAAAATACTTCTGCAACATACAAAGTTGTAGCGGCTACAGTTACTGTTCATTACTGCTAATAAGTAACTCCTAATAGTTATGTACAGCCTAAACCACTTGAGTTTTGTGTCTTAAACTTTTTCTTTTTTTCTTTTTTGTTTTCTTTTTTTACCTTAAACAGGGAAGAGAACACATGAAATGTGTACACCGCACAGGAGCCATCGGAGTCGCCCATGAGCTGGTTGATGTGACTCCGCCAGGCCTCCTCGGCGTCGTCGCACGCCGCCGGCTGGAAGGCCGCGAGGATGGCGGAGAAAAACGGCGAGGGAGGCGGCGACGCGTTCCGCTCGGCCTCCCCGAAACTGCGGAGCAAAGAAAGAAACCCTGCTGAAAGCAGGATACCCAGCAGGCGGCAGGTAAAAGAGGCTACAGCAAACAGGTATAATCAGAGGACTTATTATGGCATCTTTTCAAAGTACCCATGGGGTACTATGAATATAAATTCTAAAGTATTTGGAAATATAAAGTATTTGGAAATATAAAGTATTTGGAAATATAACTTTAGAAGACTGGCAGTGGGTCGGCCACAATGAGAAAAACACCTACAAAACAGAATCACTATCTTCTAACTGTTATCATTTGTCTTCACCCATTTCAGAAGACTTTTTTTTTTTTTTTTTAACATACAGTTCACAGTTTCTCATGCATCCAGGCTGATTGCAGTCAGACTCGACTCTGCTCCTAGCTGGACAGAGCTGCACTCTGCATGGCCTTGCAGAAACACGTACATGAGCCTCAAGAGTACACAGATGGCATTTTTGATAATATTGTGACCTTACATGACCCATAAGTGATCAAAAAGATGAATGCACGGGTTATACGGCTTTCGTTTCACTAAGCAGTATTTCCAATGCCACAAATCTTTAAAAATCCTCCTGACTCTTTATGAAATACATTATGTACCTAACGACTAACTGCACAGATTATGTACTTGATTCTCCTACCAGGAAAGTCTTGCTGTTTGGGGCTTGTGATAACTATAGAGGCACAGTGGGCATCCTCATTGCTTTAAACTGATGAGTATTTTACATCTATTACGCTCAAAATATCAATTTCTATGACGAAATTCCTTAATGCCTTGCTAAAATTTTGTTGTACAGTGAAAAAAATTTGTATAAGTAGGAGTTTGTACCTGGCAAGAGCAAACTGTTCCAGCCTGTCAACTTTCTCCTCAGTCTCTGTCATATCCAGGCTAAGGCTGTCACTGCATTCGAATGCCCCAGGCAGTTCATTTGTAGACCCCGAAAGCTCATCTTCATGGGCTGCTGTGTCTTGCTCTTCATGGACGGCTTCAGCCTAAGGGAGGAAATGTGAAGAACTCTGAGCAATATAACAAGAAATATTGTTTTAGCAATTGGTAAACAGGAAAATAGTGAGTTCACTAATAACTAGAAAAGGTTAAACAAAACGAAAAAAGCCACTGGGCCTCATGTTAAACTGCCAAAGCCATACATTATAAACTGACATGAATGAAGTTACTCTTCAAAAATACTATATTTTCTTAACTTGGTGACTAGGATCAATATTGTTTTTAGAGACATTTCTTTAACTCAATTCATCCAGCAAAGACTTTCAGATTTCAACACATTTGGCGACATAACAAGGAAGTATTTTTTCAGGAAAAAACACTAGAGTTCTTGTTCCTGACAGGCTATTCTTGTCATTTTTTCACTTCGTGCATGTACCAACGACCCTCAAAAACATGTTGAAAAAAAAAATCATCTGGAAGACTAAATCCATGCTTAGAATTGAGAATTATTTTCTCAATTCTCCTCAATTTTCTCACAGTTACATAACTGCCAAGAGGTATCCAAAGCTTTTTACAGGCCACTAGAAAGATTATACTTTTACCATTTCCTTCTGCTTTTGCCCATTAACACTTAAAGGTTTTGAACTTTCTTATTTCTTTGTTCTCTTGCAGTTTTAGTCTGCAAGAGACTAAATATTTTTTTTTCTTCATTTTCAGTCCTTTGCCTTTTGGCTGCATCAATGGCACCTCTACAGAGCAGTTTCTGTCGGGATGGCCTCAGCGTGTAGCTGATAACCTTTCTCTGTTCTCTGGGATAGCTCATAGGGGCTGTGTGTGCCTGTGCATGTGTGTACACATCTACATCTGCTTGTACATATATGGATTGGGAGATACGAGGGAGGGAAATCTGTGGAAGGTGGAATTTGAGGAGAGAAATGGCCCTCAGAAGTTACCAGACCTGTCCAAGTCCTAAAGAAAAATTCTGGAGACATGAATTTCAGAAAATTAAAGATGTTTATCAGAAAGGACAGGATCAAAATTAAGTAAGAAAGGTTTTTTTGTTTGTTTTCTTTTCTTTTAAAAGCAGGAAGGATAGGAATGTTCCTGAGTCTAGGCCAGATGAAATGATTCAGAGCACAAACCATCCTGAAATGAGAAACAAAAGCTATATAGCTGATTTACCAGAGTAGAAAACAGAGTATGTGGCAAGAAGCATAACTGTTTTATGCTTCTTCAGGAAGCAGTTAATATTAACTACTTTAAAACATGAATAAATAGCTTAAAGTTTATTATGGCAATGAAAGTTCATATATGCAAAAAACAGACTTTCATGGCAATCGGTGAGGGAGGAATAAAAAAAGAAAGAAACACCTCCCCACAGCCAGCAGAGTCTCCTAAAATGCCCCAAAAGCAAAATAGCGTGCACTAAATTGGGATACACTTCTGGAAAGCAGGGATAACTTGAAAAGATATAAAATAACATCTGAACCTTTGTACTGCTCACAGTGTTATCACTACTTGCTAATTTCTTATAGCTTTCTTAAGTGATCTAATCACTACTTTTAACGGAAAATAAATTTAATTAATTTCTTGCAATTAGATCATTGACACCTTCATTTTGGCACCGTGATATTTCAGAGAGTCAGTCCTTTCAATCTGTCTGCTGTTGTCACTTTTGGCATCTATTTAAAGTTGAGGTGATAATTTTGATTATGATGCAACAGGCAAACGTTCTTGGATTAAATGTCTTTGTACTAAAGAAGAAACAAGAGCAGACCTCTGCATTTCCAATATACCATCACAATGAAGACAGGAACACAGAGGAAAAGAAAAACGGGAAAGAACGGAGATTTTGTGTTATCTTATTAACTGAAATCAATTAAGAGCAAGCTTCAGGTTTTCTGACCAGAAATTGGATTTCTTGCTCAAAATAAATAACAAACCAGGTCTTAACTTTGTTTTTAATGACTCCAGTTTGTTTTAAGTAAAAATACAGAAGTATGAATACTAGAAGACAGTATATTTCAGGAAAAAAACAAATAAACAAGAAGAAACACCAACAAAGCTTCCTGTGTATTGTTTAGCAATTAAAATATTATCCTGGTAACACTGGTAAGTGTCTGTACACTTGGATCATGCATTTCACTGATGCCAAAGCTGTCTCAAGACTAGTTGAATTTGCCTGAAACCTGCCCTTGTGATTTGTCATTATTGACTTCTTCACCTTTCCTTTTCCAGAGCTTTTTGATGAACACTGGTGCACGACTGCTTGGGCACAGGGACGGGAAAGAGGATTTTCCTTCTGCCAATCGGGAACCTCTGGCTTACACAGCGCTCGCCACCTGCGACCTGCAATTCCCCATTCACCTGCCGGTCACTCAGGCACCCACCACCCGCAGGGGCGTCTGCTCTCACTGCAGGTTCCCAAGCTGAAATTCTGCCAGATTCCACTAGTGGCCCTTGTTACGAGGTAACTCATCTACCAACACTTATTTTCATGTAGCAGTTTCTCTTTTTCACTACTGTTATTCTGCAGGGTTCCTCTCCTCATCACAGCCCCCTGTTCCTGTCCCTTCTTCTTCCTTGGGGAGGTTTCTGACATGCAGAACAGGCAGCCCAGCTCCAACCTCCTTCCCTGCTCCCTGCCCTCTTCAAGCTTCCATAACTTCTGCTATCTGCAGCACTACATCCCTTATTTGCAATCAGGTATTCGTGGCTGGATGGGGGGCAGAACTGGAATGAAAGCTGGTGGTCACACAAGACATTCACGTTCTTCCCCAGCCCCATTCGTTCATGCTGCTCTTCTGTAGAGCACACCCAGGTCTGACATGACAGAGAGCGCGTTCCTGGTGTCATAAAGCCCCCAAAAAACAAATGACAATCAACCCCAAATCTTCACATACTGTATCTTGAAAGTGAGAGGAAGAGCAGTAGAATCATCTGATCTCCCGTACATAGAAGTATCAAACACAAATATTATTAAAATTAACAGACACTCATACAATGGTGATCTTTTACCAACCTTACATTATGTTCAGGTTGCATCTCCTTATACAACTGTCGGAAATAAACTGGGCTGAACATGGCTGTTTCATCCTCACAAACTCTGCCCCCCCTCCAAAAGCTGGCTTAATATTGTCATTATGAATTTTAAATTTCTGAGTGCCTGCCAAAAAGCAAGAACTGAATCCAGTGCACACAACTGTGCAATAGGTTCCCACACACGAAAAAATCTGAGAATACATGCAGACACCCCCACACAAGTTAGCAAATCAGCTTGAAGAAGAAAACTGCATTCTCTTAGAGTCTACCCAGTTCATGAATTTATCTTGCAGTTAGCTAGTAGCATTTTTTAATACTGCCATTATACACAGTAAGTGTGAATACACTTGCCTCAACAGACTGAAAATCATTAAGTAAAAGAAACTGTTAAAAATCTTATATAAAATATACTATAGTTGGAAATAAAAGCAATATTCCTTCACCTTGGAAGTTTCAGATACTTGGAGATTATTCATGTCAGGCAAAGAGACATCAAAGCTAGATGTTCCTATATTGAAGTGATGAGGGTCTGCTGAGGTTGTCTCACATGATGTAGAAAGTGAATCAATGTGATTTGTATCCTCAGATGGGGAAAGAGTTATAATCTGTTTAAAAGATAAATAAAAATAAATAAATAAATAAATAAACACAGAACTGAGCATACAGCTACCTACCATATACAGATCTGATGAACAGGCAAAGCAAACGAAGTCATAAAGGGCAGTGATAGTGGCTCTGTTAGATTGTACATGAAGACGTATTAGGATCTTCTTGATATTTCTGTCATAAAAATTGTGTGTAAGCATCCCAAAAGTGAACAATGAAAACCTGACAGTTTGCAGAAATGGAGTCTGGCCCTATTTCTTCAAGTATTAAACACATCAGAATTATTTACCCCTGATTTACATGAAATTGGCAAGGAGCCATTTTCTGCAAAAAGCAACTCAGGAGATTTGATTCTTCCTGTGTTTAGAACTGTAACCGAAATTGCTGTGCGTGTTTGCAAAGAAAGGCACAGCCACAAGCTAGAGAATATCACATGAAGTGCTGCTATCACATGAAGTGCCACTGTTTTAGCTGCTCACGCTGCACGGAGGCAAGAGCAAGCTGAAGGACCAGGGTACTTAAAACCACCACCCCAGCTCCTGCTAAAGCAACTTACTAGGTCGGAGTGCTCCAGGATTTGGCTGGTGGTCAGGTCCTCCTCCTCGGATGACTCATCGGAGTCCTCGTGGTTCATTTTGCTGAGGCTGGGCGTGCTCCCCGAGAGCTGGCTCTCCTCCAGCAGCTGCATGTCGCACTTGTCCAGGCTGTCCAGGGAGCGCCGGCGGACGCCCCAGTTGAAGTTGTCCATGCTCTCGCCCTGCAAGCGGACACAGGGTCGGCTTTCCTCACCAGAGGTTCACCAGACACTGCAACTCAGCGTTAGAACAGTTAGCTAGGGAATGCTGCTGTGCAAAGGTATAATACACATTTGATATGAACATTATTTCGCTAAGCAGGAGGGTAACAGGGGCGTGTAAAATTTCCCGGCGCTTCACCTGGAGATAAGAGCAGAAGCATGGAAATGACAGTTAAATGAAAAATCATTATTTTCGGTATTAGACGTTTCTCATGCACCGGCTGATTTAAGATTTCCATTCTGTAAGTCCACACACACACACACACACACACACACACACACACACGCACCTCGGTACCATCGGAAGAGCAGCAGGCAATCTAAAAACTCAGAACCAACTTGTGAAGGTTTTTCCGTGATGTTTACAAATATTAAGAACTCAGTTCACAGCAACGTATCAATCGCAAAAGAAACATTAAAGATTTTGGATTCTTCTCATTATATACATAATCAGAAAGATGAGTTAAGGTAGATATGAGTGCAGCTCTTGTTTAGCTCACAAAACACAATAACTAAAGTAATATCTTTTTGACTGTTATTCTAGACCAATATGGCTTATTTTTGTAACCTGAAGTTACTTTCAATTATTTGAAGCTATACCAATCCAGAACCAGACCAGCACTGACTTAAACTTCACTTTTGAAAAGGACAGTCAAATTGTCCAAATGTTTTATACTGGCTTTCAGTTCTGATCCTACAGACAGTAACATGAAGCGAGTGCATTAAGCAAAATGCATAATTATCTGTTAGACTCGGGAACAAATACCAGCATTGCTTTAATTTCTTCTAACAACCAATGTTTTCCCACTGTCTTTCTCTTTGTTTGCTGTGTGTATTTTTCAGCACCCTGCAGCCAGCTCCTCTCATTAGTTTCACTAGCTGCACTAAGTCTCTAGTTCCCTTCTTCATGTCTAGTCAGGTTCCTGCCCAGCAAATACGGGCCCGTGTCCTCAAGGCCTGCCAGGGACCCACAGAGAAAAGGAAGAAAAGACTCTGTTAGAAGCAATACTCTCAAACGAGTAAATCCATTTCTGAAAATTCAAGTTGACCTTTATATTTTAAATATGAAACCACTGAACTTTCTCCCCTAAAATCATAAATGTTAACAAATCAGAGATTATATAGGAAGTATCTCCTGGGCTTGCGTAGTTGGGAATTATATACAATCACAGAGAAAAAAGTCTCGGCTCTGCAAGGTACTTAGGCAGGCTTCTGATTTTAAGCACTTGAACAATTCCCATTCATGACTACTCAGACAGACATGCTGAATAGGCACTGAAGGGCATAATCTGCAGTTAATTCAAATGCAATTTTACCTCCTTAGCAGTCAACAACCTTGCACAAATAGATCTTATTTTGCATCACTGCACCTCAATGCAACAGATTTCGGAGTATGATTGAAAAGAGGGAAAGTTCAGTTTTACAATGCAAGGCTGACTTTGCATGAAAAGAATACAAAGGAAAAACAACTAAGAACTTCTTGTTTAAGAAAAAGTCAATCCAGAAATTTGAGAACTGTAATCTACAGGAAATGCAAAATTAAGAAATGTACTATATTCAAGAGCAAATGAAAATGAAATTGTTATGATGATACCATATTAGAAGAATCCTGTGTTTTCATATCCCATGAAAAGGATCATGTAGTAGGGTTTGTGGGAGTAGAAAACATCGAATATTTAAGAATAGGATCCCTTAAATTGCAAACATTATTGTACAGTCCCCAGCTTCTTATTTCAAGAAACTATTTGGCACTCTGTCCTCCCTCATGAAGGCTGGAGGGCATGTGCAGCAATGGGCCATCCTCCCCAAAACATCAGCTACTGAACTAGCAATAACCAAGCCAGCAAGAACAACTGCAGTTACTGCTCGCGTGTTCCTCACCATGCCCATGCACACCCAGCAGGTAACTTTGCAGCCTGTGCCTCTGAGTGTATTTCTTGGTGCTGTTTCATTTTGGAATATAGAATTTAAACACAAGGTAAATGCATAGCCACTACAAAGAGAACTATGTTTTTTTTTTTTTGCAGTCTGAAGCAGTTTTTCTTTCACAGGTAGCAAGCAGGAGGGATGATGTAGCTGAGAGGCTGCTCATTTTTATCTACAGTTTCAGCAAAATTATTTCCCAACTGAAAAGTCACCAGCAATATATCAGAAAAGAGTTGCTCTCTATACATGTGCCAACAGCGAGCCAGGACTGCGTGGGGCTTTGCATGACCACGGCTGCCTGTCTGGCTGTGGAGGCGACCTGCTATTCCAGCTGCTTCAAGCACTGCAAACCTGGGGGAAAGTGAGGCATGGACAGGAAAGCAGAAGCCTAGCCACTCATTAAAGAGCCTGCAAAACTTCTTGCAGATAATTTTTTACCCTACTGTGTTACCAAAGGATGCAAAGTTGGTGGATTCACACAAATGAGGCAGCAGTGCCCTCGTGGCCAAGAAGGCCAATGGGATCCTGGCTGCATCAGGAGGATGTTGCCAGCAGGTCA